>CANYLF010010660.1:0-10533 GCA_948193215.1 Bocquillonia castaneifolia
TGCAAGAAGCGGTAGTTGTGTATTTTTCGATCTTTGTGCGCTTTAGTTCACGCATGTTAACTTGAGCTTAATTCCACTGTTTCTTTCTAATAATAAATAAAGATTATCAACTCTTTTTTTTTTTTTTGACAAAGAAATAAATATTATTGAATAGTTTGTACTTTTTTTAGTTAGGGTTTAAGATTTGAATATGAGACTTTTTTTTTTTTTTTTATGAATGAGGGAAATTTTATTAAAGATCAAAAGAATTGGTCAAAAAGAAAACTTACAACTTAATGAAGGAGGAGATTAGTCTGGACAACCGTAAAACATAGTCCAGAATCCTCCGATGGGTGCATGTGTACTCTACCTATCAAAAAAAATTAGAACACATAAGTCAAAAATAAATAAGTACATTTTAGCTCTTTTAAGTAACCAACATGTGATATTTGAGTTAGTTTGACTTTTAAAAGTTAAAAAAATTATCATGATAAGTTACAATGATAATGTTTTAGCTGAAAACAAGTTACATTGATATTTTTTAGCTTAAAAAGTGTTCGCGAAGTATTTTAAAAAAAAATATTAATAGATTAATATTTACTACGTAATTACTGAAAATTTGTGATATAATTATTAAAAGTCAAAAAGTTTAGATATTCTTTAGTAGGCCACCATTAGATATGGGAGGGTTATTATATTGAAACCCATGCATAGAGAAAAAAAGTCCAAGCGTATAAAACACCACACATCTATCTAGTGGCGGTAACAGAAAATTCTGTATGGGGAGAGGTATAAGTAGGATAGTGGTGGCTAGCAGAAAGGTAGAACCGTTGAAGGTGAAGTGAGCAGAAATTAAAGTGTAGTAAATGAAAGGGTTTCTAACTTTTTTTGAAAAAAAATTGAATTTTAGAAATTAAAAAGGGAAAAATATTAAAGAAAATTATGTAGTTTTATCATTTTTCACAAGTATCATTTTTCACTTAAAAGTATATGATTTTTTTTATGAAAAAAATCATTTTTTGATTAAAAAAAATACACTTTAATACCCTACCAACTAAATTTTTTTTTTATAATACTTACATACAATATGAAATTTTAATTTATAATGTTTCTTCTAAGTAATTTATTATTAATGTAATAATTAGTTGACAAAGTATTGAAATATTGTGTTTTTAAAATCACATATTACTTTTTTGTCATAAAAAATGTAGATCCCTAAGTGAAAAATAATAAAACCATATAATAATTTTTTTCTACTTTTCAAAATAATAAAATATAATCAACTAATATTCTTTTGATAATTGGAGATTTATTAAAAGACCACAAGAAGTGGAAAGTCCTTAAAATTGTGGTTTCGCACACTTAAGGCTACATCACCAAAAGGATGAAAAACAACCTAATGCAAATCAAAAATTGCACGAAAACATCTGAATACATCCATAGGTGTGTAAGGAAAAGAAGGGACTCTAGTTTTGAAAAGAAAAACCACATCAGAGATACATTTAAAAATTGTATCTTCCAAATTTCGGTTCTTCGATTCGAATATCCTACAATTCATGTTTAATCATATTTCCCACAAAAAAAGTACCAAATATACCTCCATAAGTGTTTGTAATTGGAACAAGGGAGAGCATCTATCCAAAACTCATAAAACATACCAATTGAGTTAGGCATTATAAAATAAATACCGAGTTCCTTGAAGAACCATGCCCAAATAGGTGAAGCATGAAAGCAATGAAGGAGTAAGTGTTCGGTAGTCTCGTTATAATTATGACAGGCTGTGCATGTTCCTGACCCTTGGATGATAACTCTTGTTGCCAACAATTACAAGGAAGACAGTGTTGTGGCAAGCTAGTCATGCAAATTGTTTCTGTAGACATAAAAAAAATAAAAATATATATTTGAACCCAAAAGAAAATAAATTGGGTTGATTTTATTTTTATCGGAATACCAAATTTAAATTATTAAGTAAATCAAATTTATTGCTAAATAAAATATCCAATAAAATAACTTATTTTGGTGAGTATCAAATGTTAACTTACCTAAGAATAAATAATATATTATTTTCTTTACATATATAGTTGAATAAATAAGATATTTGACTAATTAAAGAAAATATATACTTCTTTCCAAATGAGTCCAATTACCATAAGTGCACTCTCCTCATTTCTCTTATAAATAGAGGTGCCTTATGCTCAAGAGACACACATGACAAGCGTCAGAATTCCGCAACAAAGCATTCAAGAAGCTCTCCAACACTCAAGCTACAACAAAGCCTTTCAAATGAAATCAAGCTCAGGTCTTCATTTGTGTTCATCACCTTGTGAAGATTCAACATTCTTATTCATAAATCGAATAATTTTTCTACAACGGATTCAAGAACAAGCTTCACAAACCCTTGATCCATAATTCCTTGAAAGAAAGCATCAAAGGATTTGATTTCTACATATGTGAAAATCGCCCAATAAAGATTGTACCCCCTTTCCTTGATTTTAAATTAATAAAGTTGATTATTTGTTCATCTTTTTCTTTCTCTCTATTTTAGGACAAAAAAATTTGTGTGAACAAATTTCTGGCACGCCCAGTGGGACATCTCTACCTTTCATCTCTTTCTTCTACCAAATCTTAATTTTTTGAACATTCAAGATCCATGGCTTCAGGAAACAATTATGGTCGTCAATCTAAGGCACCTACTTGTTTAACCTACAGATCTACTACAGAAGCTGTCCCTAGGGCAATACTCAAATATAGGTTGATTGAGGATATCCATGCTCGCACCCTCCCCCTTTTCTAAAGTGCGTTTATTGCACCACCATCTGTTGAGGAAGATGAGCCACCAGTGCAATCTCCACCAAAGGCCAAGGGAGAAAATTCCTTGGATGTTATGAATGCAATGAGGACTAGCGGTACCTTTTTGGAAGAGCAGGTCACCAAGATGAGCAAGATCCTAGAGGCTTCTTAGTGAGTCGATCAAGCAAAAAGATGATCAAATCGCTTTTCTCATGAAAAAGTTTGATAACTTAACTGAGAAAAAAACTAAGGATGACACTCCTCCACCAGAAGATGAGGAGAAGAAAGATTCTTCATATGATGAAAAGAAGGATAGCTCTTCTTCGGATGATGAACCAAAAATTTTGATTACTAAGGGATTTATGCCTGCTGACCAATTGAGAAACCTTATTAAGAAAGCTGTCAAAGATCAGGTCGAGAGCATTTCTCAACCATGTTATTCATATGCTAAGCTGTAATCAAAGAAAATTGATCTCATGAAGATGCCTGCAAACTATCAGCCTCCAAAATTTCAGCAATTTAATGGGTAGGGCAACCCCAGGCAACATGTGGCTCATTTTGTTGAAACTTGTATCAATGCTAAAACCTATGGTGATCTGATGGTCAAGCAATTTGTTCGCTCCTTGAAAGGAAATGCTTTCGATTAGTACACTAATTTGGAGTCAGGAACCATTGATGGATGGGAACAATTGGAACGTGAATTCCTTAATCATTTCTACAGCACTCGTTGGATTATAAGTATGATAAAACTCACAAACACGAAGCAATGGAAGGATGAGCCATTCATTGACTACATCCAAAGATGGAGGAACTTAAGCCTTAACTACAAAGATCGTATGTCTGAGACTTATGCCTTAGACATATGCATTCAAGGCATGCACTTCAAGTTACTTTATATTCTTCAAGGTATCAAGCCTAAAACCTTTCAAGAATTGGCTATGCATGCACATGATATGGAGTTATCAATCACTACTGCTGGAAGTCAAGGAGTGCTAATTGAGGAGCCCAAGAAGGGGCAAGAAGCTTGCAAAAGGGGCAAGACATTTACTAAAGTAAAAGGGAAACAATCCATGGTTGTTACCACTGCCCCATTCAAAATCTCCACCGAGACTGAGAAGAAGCATGAAAAGGAGTATGCTGCTAAGAATCAGGGAATAAAGAAGTCTACCTTAATGGAGAGACAAGAAAAGAAATATCCCTTTATTGACTCTGATGTTCCCAAGATGTTAGATGATTTACTAGAGGCAAATCTTATTCAACTCCCTGAGATGAAGCATCCTGAGGAAGCTAACCGAGTAAATGATCCGAATTATTGTAAGTATCGGAGACTTGTTAGTCAACCTCTATAAAAATGCATTATTTTGAAGGATAAGATCATGCAGATGCATGAACAAGGGGAAGTAGTCTTTGATTAAGATACTTCCACTTCTAATATGACTACATTTTCCACTATATGTCCATATACCGTTGCTTTAAAATTTAGGAATTTCGACCCAATAGAAGCATGGATGAGTTCCTCCCCTGTTAAAGATTCATTCAAGCCTTTGTAGGCATTGAAAGGTGATTCATACTCTGCTGGGGGCAATAAAAATATGGACATGGAAGATGAAGGTTTATTCGGAGATGGTTGGATTCTTGTTACTCATCGAAGAGGAAGGAATAAGAGAACTCCACCACCAAAGTCAGCACCAAAGAGGGCAAAGATGATCTAGAGAGAGCCTTCAAAAGAGTCAACTACTGCAAAAGCTATGAAGAAACGTATGGCTTCCACAAAGGCTAAAGAGGCCCTCACGCAAAAGGCAAGAGTACCCGTGACTCTTAAAGAATTCATGCCCAAGAAATTCTTGATAATTGCTGAAATTAGCACGTGTTATCATATTAATGAAGATGGTCAAGAAGTTATGGAAAAGGAGGTAAAATCTGAGCCTAAAGGACCTACTTTCCACCCATGCATGGAAAAAATTTACTTTACTGATGAAGACCTCTTACTTGGCTCTAAGCCTCACAATCATCCACTTTTTGTTCAAGGTTTTGTGCATAAGCAAAAGGTTAATAGGATTTTGATAGGTGATAGGTCTGTTGTCAACATTCTACCTTTGGAGACCATGAAAGAGTTGGGCATTCCCATGGATGAGCTGCTAAAAAGTCACTTGGTGATCCAAGGCTTCAATTAATGAGGGTAAAGAACTCTCAGTAAGATAGACTCACAATGGTCATGGATGAGATGGAATCAAATGCACTGTTCCATGTAATTAATGGAAGGACAACCTACAAGATGTTGCTAGGGAGGCTATGGATACATGAAAATGGTGTTGTTTCTTCTACATTGCATCAATGCTTCAAATATTGTAAAGATGGCCAAGTGAAGAGAGTAGATGCTGAATCTAAGCCTTTCTCGATAGTTGAATCTTATTTTGCTGATGCAAAATTCTATAATGATTCAATTGATAATGAAGAGGATGTTTCTATAAAAGAAACAAATGAGCCAGTTAAGGGGGAAAAGAGCCAAGAGTAGGATTCCTCTATAAGCATGAAACCAATACCAGTTTATCTTCCCCATAACGCAATAAGAAAGAATGAGGAGAAAGTTTCAAAGTCACCTGAAATGGAAAAAATTGTCCAAGATTTATAAGAGTTGACTTTTCTAGTGACAAGCTTGGCCTTTCAAAGGTTAGTGAAGCTCTTTTGAAAGGATTCACTAAACCATCACAAAGTCCTATAGTAGAACATGGTGATTTGCCTAGTAAAAGAACCAATGGATTTTATCCAAATGCTTATAAGTTACTATCCCAAGCGGGTTATGGTTAAACAAATACATCGCTCCTGGCAAAAGGATCGATAAAGTCTCAAAGCAAGTTGGTCGAGAAAAGTCAAATGATGGGCTTTAAAGTTGGTCTTGGGCACGATTCTTCCAACCCACTACGTTTGAAGATTCGCAAGGAAGCCTCACATCACATAACTATTAAGGAAGCTGAAGAGCAATATGATCACAAGATAGCTAATATAAGGGTCTCAATTTTCGACCGACTTGGTAGTCCCCCTAATAGTATTATTGTTTTTGACAGAATTGGTAATCAAAAGCATGTCAAGCCACAGAAGTCAAGAGCTTCAGTCCATACGAGACTTAGAGTGTCAACCTTGAAGAAGTGCAAGTTAAGAGGAAATAAAGAACATATTGTTGATGCCAAAGGCATATGTAGTAAGTTTCCCTCTCGCATGAAGAGGTGCACTAAGTGGGTGTTTCGATTGGTGAAGTGTTGAAGGGTAAACAACAAACGTTGGTCATCACAAGTTAATGTGCATGCTCATCAAAAGAGGATGAGGAGCGGATGGCCGCATGAGTGAACCATGTCACTATAGAGGAGATTAATGATAATGAGGAAGTCGAGGAAGTTGTTGATGATGCTCCACCTACTTTCGAAGAATGGAACAAGGTGGCTGTTGATGAATTGAAGGAAGTCAACCTTTGAATGCCTGAGGATCCTCACCCAACTTTCATAAGTACTAAATTATCAATAGAAGAGGAAAAAGAGTATATTGATATTCTCTTAGAATTCTGAGATATCTTTGCATGGACTTATGTGGAGATGCCTGGACTTGATCTAGAAATTGTTGTTCATCAACTTGCCATAAGACCAGGGGCCAAAGTGGTAAAATAAGCTCGATGGCGCTTTCATCCTACCATAGATAGAGAATGAAGTCAACAAGCTCATTGATGCTAAGTTCATTTGTGTAGTCAAGTATCCTACTTGGATTTCCAACATAGTGCCTGTGAGAAAGAACACTACTAAAAATTAACGGTTTACCGACCAGAATTACCGACCGATAAAGACGGTCAGTAAATACCGACCAAAAGGTGACTGGTTTGCGACCAAAGTGATAGCCAGGAAAAAATGGCCATTACCGACCAATTTACCGACCATATTGCGACCATATGAACATGTTGGTCGGTAACATTGGCGGGAGTTCCCGCCAAAGCATTACCGACCATTATACTGACCTATTAGCGACCAATATTACCGACCGAATTACGGGTGATCGGTAAATTGGTCTGGAACTTGGGCGACCAAAAAAAGAAATAATGAATTAATTACTGACCAAATTCAGTCGCAAAATGGTCGGTAATGAAACGCACCGCTTCATTAAAACCCCAATTACTGACCGATTTTTGGTCGGGAATCAGTCGGTAAAATTAGGGTAAAATATTGCAGCAGTCTTCTTCTTCCCCACTTTGACAGTTGCAGCATTCAGGCAAAAAAAATAAGAGGGAAAGGGAAGGAGAGAAAAGGAATGTGCAGTGAGAGAAAAAGAGAGGGAAGGGAGAGAAAAGAGAGAGAAAGTAAAAGAGAGGGCGCGCCTCCAAGTAAGTACATTTTATTTTTTTAATTTATTTGAATTAGGGTTGTTGATTTTATTTAGTTTATGGGTTATTTTTGGAGTAAATTAGTTTGTGGAATAGGTAATTAGAATGGATTTGATTTTTTTAAATTAATTTGATGTTAATGAAATTATTTAGTGAAATATATATATATACACACACACACACACAATAGAAATTATAGAGATTATGGAAAATAATTGATTATTTTATTGAAATGTAATTTTATGAAATGGAATATGGAAAATAATTAGGTTAAAAAATAATTATTAAAAAACAGAATAAATGCGTATTTTTTGTATTTATTTTTATTACGTTGATTTTTTAGTTATATAAATTATGTATTTATAATTTGTGTATTTATGTTATAAATAGGGAAAAGTAGGTAGAATATGTTTTATGTTATTTTGTAATGTTAGGAAACAAAAATTAATAATAGAAAAAAAATAGGTAAATAATTTGTATAGTATTAGCTAGTTTTCAAAAATATTATGTGAAAATTTAAATAATGAAATATAGTTAAAGAGATATGCTAAAAAATTTATGCTAGATACTTTGACTTCAAATTTAAATAAATATATGTTTAAAATTAAAGAATTTAAAAAAATAATTTATTTATTAGGCTAAATAATTTGTAGCTACTTTGAGTTTAAATTAAAATAAATATATGTTAAATATTAAAAATTATGAGGTTTTAAGTTAATAAGGAAAAAATGGTTATTATTATTATTATGTTACTATTTGGTTAAGCAACTATTTAATATTTGCTTAACCAAATAGTAACGTAATAATAATAATCATTTTTTCCTTATTAACTTAAAACCTCATAATTTTTTTCTCTGTAAATATATTTGGATGTATATTTTAAATTTAAATTTGACTTCTAATAAGTGACAATATTATTACTTATGTTGGCCATTTGTTAATGTCATTGTATATTATTTCTTATTTTTTAGGTTCTATTTCTTGCTTTTTGGTTAGTTTACGTCGCTTGCTTTATCAAGTATGTGTTTTGAACCTTATAAATAATTTTGTATATTTAATTTGTATGAAATTCATTTGTAATTATTTTATATTAAATGATTTGCATTAAATTCGATCAATTGTTATTGATTTGTATTAAATGCTTAGATATAGAAGTAATTGACTTATATTCAATGCGTAATAATTTTACAGTATGTTTATAATAAAAATGTTTTTTGTTATTATAGAAGTAATTGATTTATATTCAGTGCGTAAATTGTTAATTTCCATGTGTTGCTGCTAGTGACTAAGTTTGTGAAATTGTTGATTTCAATGTGCTGGTAGTTCTAGGTTGTGAAATTGGTGATTTTAAAGTCTGTGTAGTTTTTGGTTGGCCCAGCAGTGTGTGTTGATATAAGAAGTGTACTTTGAATTGCAGGAACGGCCCCATTTATAGGGGAGATTTGAACAAATATAGGGGAAGCTCTGCCGAAATTTCGGTAGATTTTTCGTTAGATAAATTTAGAAATAGGTTAGATTTTATTTATAATTTTTGTAATTGTTTGTTTAATAATTTTTGAAAATTCAGTATATAAATTAATGTAAAAAAATAAAGGATAGAAAAGTAGGAGAATTTGATTAATTTTATAGATTGATGTGTATGTTAAAACTTAATGTTGAATAAAAGTAGGATAAATAAATTTTCTTACTTCCAATTAACTGAAGAAATAATGTAAATATATTTACGGCATTTTTATTGAACTTATATAATTTAGAAAATAATTATATTTATTGAATATGTAAAAAGCATCCATAAAATTAAATTATGATGTTTATGAGTTGATTTGTACGTTATTGAATGATTTGAAATTGACTTGTATTTGTATGTAATTGAATGATTTGTAATTGACTTGTATTGAATGCATTTATATCAATTGATTTATTTATATTCAATGCATCGTAATTGATTAGTTTATTTAAGAAAAAATTATGATTTTGCCATTATATCCTTAGGATTGACAGAATGTTTATTTGTATGTGCTACTAGTGACTAAGTTTTTGAAATTGTGTTTATTTGCATGCATGTGTTGGTAGTTCTAGGTTGTGAAATTGGTGATTTTAAAGTTTGGATAGTTTTTTGTTGGCCCAGCAGTGTATGTTGATATAGAAGTGTATTTTAAATTGCAGGAAAGACCCTATAAGTTGGGGAGATTTCACCAAATATAGGGGAAACTCTGCCGAAATTTTGGTAGAATTTTCATTAGATTTAGAAATAGGTTAGAGACTTTAGGGTCCTCAAATTGAAACAAAACGAACCCGTCTTTTGATTGTATCATCCATGCATCGAAATATTTGAATTTCAAATCAAATAACACGTCGTTGATAAGATAAAGTATATAATCTTAACAATAATAATTTAATTATAAACAAAATTCATCTTAATGTCGTTTGCACCCTTATTACAATCATATTTAATAAATTTGTTGTTTGATATGAATAGCAAACTATAAATATATATATATATATATATATATATAACTTGCAACCAATTACTCGTTCACAAATCATTTGCATCCTCCTTGCAATGATTTGAAAATGCATATCATAAATGATTAAAGTTTTTGTTTTGATTCATATACCGTAGAATATATCCGTCCAATGTATTTAAATGAAATTTGAATACATTGGAATGTCCCAGTGGACAGTTTATGAAGGATGTTAATTATCATTATCACGTTTTAATTTCAATCGCGTATGTTAATTTATGTGTCTTTTGGGACCTCTTTCGTTGTTTGTTCTCTGGGTGCACACGATGGTATATAAATAATAATGCAATTTGCAAATTAAAGCAGATGTTGCATTACTATTTAAATATATTCAATAGTGTACTTGGAAAACCACGCGAGAAGGCTGCCCAAATTTATACATAATCACTATATATGCAATCGTGATATGATTTTTAATGATACTTTTGTAAATGGATTTGGGCCAAACCTATTGACCATAAAAAGTGAAGTTCGATGGAGGTGGATGAGTATTAGGTTGCATAATCACACATAATAATCTTAAAATGATAATATTACTTAATAATTTTAATAAAAAGTACTGGAATAAGCTTCAGCTCGTTACATTTGTGAATAATTCAATTTGTTTCCAATTATGGAAGAAGAACGGAAGTGGATGAACGAGGGTTGAATCGTTAATGGAATGTTCTCGAATGAATGGGGGGATAAGGCTGATGAATTTATTGATTTCGCTCTCAGACATTCGAAATGTGTTAATGGTGGCAGTGATATTAGATGTCCATGCAATTTAGTGAGGTGTCAGAATCAGAAATTTTTAGATGCAGAGCTTGTGAAGTTGCATTTGTATCAAAATGGTTGTCTCGGGTTACTTTAATTGGATATACCATGGTGAGAAGC
>CANYLF010010900.1:0-11812 GCA_948193215.1 Bocquillonia castaneifolia
GATGTGATCTTTGCCTCAAACTTCTTTCTTGGCAAGGACCTCAAGATTTTCTTGTTTACCTCCCCTAGGCTATATATCTTTCCAAGCTTCCTTAGCCCTTCCACCAATGCTAGAAGCTGGTTGGTGAGAGTAGTGACATTCTCATTGGCTAACCTCTTGAAGGTCTCATATTGGTAGACAACAAGCTCTATCCTCTTGTTCTTGACTTCAGTTGTGCCTTCATGATAGTTTGCCAATGTCTTCCAAATGGCATGGGCAGTTGTGCAATGTTTAACCCTAGCACATTCCTCTCTTGATAAAGAACTAAGAAGAATGGCCATAGCTCTATGATTCTTACCATTGCTCTTCTTATGTGCATCCACCCAATCCTTTCGATCAAGGATAGTTGTCACCTCTCTAATTGTTGTAGTTAGTGGAGTCCATTCTACAAGGATTTGATCCCAAACATCGATTTGGTCACTATCCAAATAGCATTGCATGCGCAACTTCCAATAAGGATAGTCACTTCCATCGAAGTAAGGTCTCAAACTAGAAATACTTTCACCCATAGACATCTTGAAGATCTTTTAATCCCACTTAAGGTATTAATGAGCAACAAGGCTCTGATACCAACTGAAATACCAAGAGGGGGCTGAATTGGTGCGGAATTAAAAAATTTAGAGAGAAATAAGATGAAGTAGAATGAACACACAAGTATTTTATAGTGGTTCAGACCCAACTTGTCCTACATCCACTCTCCCAAAGACCTCTTTGGGGTTTCACTAACTGCAATAGTGATACAAGGGATTTCAAGGCTATCCTAAACCTTTACAATGAGTTTTACCTAAGGCTAACTCACAAACCCTAGTGTTTCCAAAAGGCTAACACCAAACCTTTACAATGAGTTTTACAAATGGCTAACTCACAACCAACCCTAGTATTTCCCAACTCACAAAAAATTGACACTAGTACAATGGATAACTAATTCACTCAACTCAAGTAACAAATGCTCTAGAGTTCTAGCTACCCAAAACCAAACAAAAATTAATTACAAAGATGAGAAATGATTTTACAAGAGTTTGGCTATCAAAGGAATTAATGTTCTTACTAGAAGACCATTTATGATGGGTATTTATAGCCAAAATACCCAAAACTAGCTGTTAGAAACAACACCAAAAGTGTGTCTAACGGCTAGAAACTTTTGCATTAAATGCACTGAAAACAGTCTGCTCGCGGGTGCGGATAGACGGGCGCGGACGCGGGCTTCCAACGGCTAGTTTTTTTTAGGCTTCCTTGAATGCCGTGGGTGCGACATCTCAAACCGCGGGCGCAAGCTTATTTGAGCATAGGATGACTTTTGAGACCTGCTCTCTGTTTGATTAAGTCACAGGTGCGATATCTCTAGAGCAGAAGATGCTTTGAGGCGTCTTGCTTTCTTTGAACAACCCGCAAAGTTGATTTCCTCCATTGCGGGTGCAAAGAAGACACCTTTTTGTGAAGCAACTAGCTGGATTTTTGAGGCGCGGCTTTGCTTGCATGAGAGGTGGCTTGCTAGCTTGTACGACTGCTTTCTTTTGATCAAACCGCAAGTCCGATTTGGAATGTCGCGGTGCGCGGATCTAAGCGTATAAAAGCCTTCCAAGTTTACCACAAGCTTGGGAGCGATCTCCTGTCCCCGGGCACACTTCGTCGCTAGCCACGAGGGCGATTCTCTCATCCTGGGTGCAAAATTTTGAAGCGAGCACGGCTCTCCCTTCACGGGAACGGTTTGCAAAAGTCCTTTAAAAACTAGTTTAGTTGAAAACCTACACACTTAGAAACTTTGTTAGACAAAGACAAAGGGTTGTTAAACTCAAAATAAGATGGATTGATGCCACAAAAGCCAACATTATTTATATCTCGACATGTATATACTTAGAAGAAAATATTTTAAAATTTATAAGAAGAGAAATATTTGAGTAAAATATACAAAAACTTTTCTTTATTGATAAAAAAGTCTTTTTTTCACAATTTTTTTGTTCATATTAATTATATAAACTACATAAAATATATAATAAATTATATGATAATTTTAAATGAATGTTCTATAAATTAATAAACTCTATTATGTAATTTTTTTTATTCCAAGGATCATAGACTCATATTAATTTAGAGAGGTTCTACTACATATTTATTAAAATGTATACAAATAGAGTTTTCAAAAAGCTACTAATAGAAAAAGTACATTAGAACTCATGGAATAAACTAGAAAATATATTGGAGTTTGAGTTTTCAAAGAAGCTATAATAATTCTTATAAAACAACAAATCATAGCTGCAAGTAAAAAAGATTTATGTCACGTACGTATTTATAGTACTCGTCGAATCTAGGGTTTTGGAAGCTTCTTTACTACTTTGTTCTTTCCTATGTCTTCTCTAGAAGGTTTACTTATGTGTCTAATCTACCTGTTTATATACCAGATGAACTAAGGTCCAACTTCATTTTTAAGAGCGCTTTAGTGGTCCAAGACGATCAAAATGATACAAGGATTTTCAATGATCCACTGCAGGTATCAGAAAATTCCTTGCCTCAAATATAGTCTTTAAGTTCAACTTATAATTCAGTTCTGACATCTGTTGAGACTAGCTTCCTTCTCCATTATAAAAGATTTAGTAGTAGTTATAGGCTATGAGGTATTAAGACACAACCTTGTCCCTCCCTCGATTACAATCTTCAATTCCCTTTCAGCTCGTTCTTCCACTAAATTGGAAATTTCAGCTTAAAACTTGGTCATAAAATATGATGTTGATGAAGCTTAATATTGTGAAAAATGCAGATAAATTACAAGTAAACTTTGCCAATTTGATTGGTTGCACATTTTTAATTTATTTCACTTTGGTGTCTTCACTTTAATTTTATTTTCAAGTTAAGATCACACTAGTCAAAATTTAATGACCGGAATACTATTATATTAGGTAAATGATTTGTTTCTATACTAGTTTTCCCTTTATTTTAAATATTTAACTAAAACATCTTTCATATTTAATTTATTATACGCCGAAAATATCTTCTTAACTGTTTTTTTATGAAAGTTATTGTATTATTAAAAGACTGAGAGAATTGGTCAGAAACTTACAAACAGAGGAAAGAAGAAAGAAGATGGATTACATACAATGAAATTAGCTGAAAGAGCTAAAGAAGGAAATCTACATTTGGTTAAATAAAAAGTCAAAAACAAACTTGCATAAAAAATGTCCTTGGCCTTGTCACTTCTTCAAAAATAAGTACCTTCCAAACTGTTACTCACTTATTTTTAATATTTAGTTCATAAGATTGTAATTTTATTTTAAAGTTTTATAAAATAAATATTTGTTTATCAAGAAAGGATATAAATATTTCATTATTCCTTTAGTCGCAAAAAAATGATAATAATTTTGTAATTTTAGCAATATTATATAATAATAATGATTACTATTACTAAATATAGTTAAAAATACAAAGAATGAAATTTGAGTAAAAAATAAAAATAAAAATGATCGCATTTTTTTATAATTCCTGCAGCTAAATTAATTTTATTTTAATTTATGAATAAAATTTTTAAATGGAGTGATAATAAAAAAAATTGAGTGTGTAATTAATTATAAAGCGAGAATATAAGGGAACAAATTCATAGAAGAATAATATACATTTCGTTGATTATTGACTAATTAAATAAAATATTCTAATATAGTTATTAAGATAATACATTAAAAAAAAAGTTAAATTTGATTGGCATTTTAGACATTTTTATTATTTTTAAGTGATTAATTAACACCAAAATTTTTTTTTAAAAAAAGTCAACAAAAGGGAAAATAGTATAATTAACTTGAAATGATAAATGATGTGCCTATTTGATTATATTTTAGTCATTTTATGTATCTCATATTACTTAATTATGAAGTTTAGATGAAAAGTATTTGGAAAATGAATAAAATAAAACTTAATTAACTTGAAATGATTAATGATGTGCCAATTTGATCATCACATTATTGATTTTTATTGAAATTGAAAAAATAACCTACACCTGAAAAGAATCAAAGTTAATTAAGCTGCCAAAATGAAATAAATTAAAAATGTGCAACCAATTTGATATAATAGATGAGTTTACTAACCGTGATGCAATTTACCCTAAAAATGCATAATAGTAGTCGCGATGAGAAGCATTCAAATTGTTTAGAATCTATCCCTGGTGATCATTCTTCCTGGTGATGCAAGAAATTAATTAGAACAGAAGGAGGAAATTTCCAACTACAATACTAGCAGTTGAAAACGAAGCTCCAAGACTCTTCATGCCTTAAGGTGCCTGATCACTGAAAAATTCAATCCTCCCCACCTCATAAAATGCTTTAGTACTCATTCCCATAAGCACTAATTGTTGAAGTAAAATGAATACTGGTCAAGCACATAGAGTATCTCCAGGATCATTTGACACAGGCTCCTTCTACTTTCCAAAGGCTGCAATTATGATCCAAGGCCTAGCCAGGATTGTTAACGAGATCTGCTTGGGTGGCCTGTACCTATAGTGAGGTGTCCCAGCTTAGAACTTGATAATATTGAAAGCCCATAATAATTTCATTAGCTTAATATGCTAAGATTTCATGAATGGGTACAGAATTTACATCTCATCAAATTTCAAAATCATTCTCTTTAGTATTCCTTTTCCCAGCAGAAAAATCATCATCTACAATTCAACTATTCTTGTGAAATTTCCCCTGACTCTACCAACTAGACAAAATTCCACACTACATGGTGTATATAGATAATTTTTCAGACAACCTTTAATTTGAGAGTTTTCAGTACAACCACATATCCATATATTTCCCTGTAGTTCAATTCCTATTTCTGTATTTTTAGTTGTTTCTCTTTCATTTTTCTAAGGGGCAAAGCAAATTTCATCGTACAGTAAAAATATCAGGTCACCACCAATATCCTCCAAGCAAAAATTTCACCCCACTTTCAAGTCCATCAAGGAGTTGGCAGTCTTTACAAAAAGGTCACCCTGTAAGCTTCAATTACATATCTGATGTCTTTACTCTTTATAGTTAGCTTCTTTTCTCTACAATGACCCCTTCTGATAACTCTATGATGTATCTGACACTTCCTGATTTGGTGCCTTCAATCTCATTGCCTTCAATTCTTCGGCTAATACATCCATTGAATCAGAAACTTCAGCCTTATAAACATAAAACTTGATCACTACCAAGAACAAAACGAAGTTCAGGAAGTTCAAAATCGCGAAGAACGCATAGTAGTAATCAAGATGAGAAGCATTCAAGTTATTCAGAATCCATCCCTGGTGACCATTCTTGCTTGTGATACGAGAAACTGTTGACAGAAGGAAACTGCTAAGAAAATTTCCGATTCCAAGACTCGTAGTTGAGTAAGAAGTACCGAGACTTTTCATGATTTCAGGCGCCTGATCATAGAAGAACTCAAGCTTAGCCACCTCTAAAAATGCATCAGCCATTCCCATAAGCACAAATTGTGGAAGTAAAATGAATATTGACAATGGAATTTGTCCTCCATTTTCAACTACTCCATATTTCTTAGCCATATCTAGTCTATGTCGCTCTACAAGTGATGCAGTAATCATGATTACTATATGGAAAATAAGGCCTATTCCCATCCTCTGAAGAAGAGTGATCCCTCTTGGATTATTCGTCCATTTTCGCATAATCCTGACGAAGAATCTGTCGTATAGAACGACGGAAATAAGCATCGATATGGTGACGAATCCTTGTAAACTTGCTGGAGGGATTTTGAAGCTGCCAATATTTCTGTCAAGTGTAGTGCCTTGCTTGACAAAAAGAGTATTGATCTGAGCAACCATTACGCTAGGAACAAAAGTGACAATTAAGACAGGTATCATTCTTAACATTTGTTTAGTTTCCTCTACTTGAGTTACTGAGCAAAGCATCCATGGATCAGTTGATCCTGTCTTCACTGCTGCTTTATTTAGGAACCTGCAAATAATACAAGTGCATAAGACACTACATAGTAAAAAAATACAAGCATGTCGGTACGCAGTACATTTATGGATCGCAGTATTAAAAAATATTTATCAAAAGAAATCAACCAGAACACGGTATACGATACGTAAAACTTGGTCATTTTGAAGAATCTGGTAACGATAGTAAGATCAATTATCATACTATTTGATAGGAAAAAAATGTGGGAAAAACACACCTCAAGCCAGCTGTGGAATCAATCCTGAACTTGGAATTTCTTGCATATTCTTCCAAGTCAAGTTCATGAAGCTGTTTAGGATCATTAGGAACATTGACCTTCCATTTTCTGAAGGCAGCTACAATGACCATAGCCATCCTTGTAAAAGGGCTACCAGAGGGTTTCCTGTGTCTATAAAAAGGAGTACCAGCCAAGAAAATAGAAATAGAAATTAAAAGGCCAAGAGTTGGAAGGCCATATCCTAATGCCCAACCAACATTATCTTGAATGTAAACAAGGACTGTATTGGCAAAGAGTGTTCCAAAGAAAATACTGAACATCCACCAATTGAAGAAGGAAAGCTTTTGACCCTTCTCTTTAGGATCAAAATCATCAAACTGATCAGCTCCAATAGTAGAGATGTTTGGCTTTGTGCCTCCTGTGCCAATGGCAAGTGTGTAGAGGGCACCAAAAAATAGTGCTAATTGTAATGTTGAAGCCTTTCGACAATTGTCAACATTGGCATCCTTACAGGGTGGTGGCCTTAGTGCTGGAATTGAGACTGCTAGTGTTAGCACTGACATTCCCTGCAATCAATTTAAATTAAGATGTACAAAGTGAATAATTATGTTGAAACTTGGAAAGATTTATTAATTAGTAGTACTAATAGCCAAGTTATTGACAGAATTTCAAATTCTGATAATTTTATTTTGTCTTAAAAAAAAAATCAAACTATGCCAAAATCAATTAGCTAGTGTATACATCTATGTACACACAGTCCAGGTTCCAAAAAAATGAGAAAAAGTGCAACATTTTATAGTAATTAATCAAACTCAGAATCTCACCAAATTTTGAGATATCTTTTTCGATATAAGTTCTTAGTTCAATTCAGAATTATTTTATTTTTCAAATGAACTTCGATTACATAATTGAATATTTTTACATGCAAGGAAATCTATCATATCAATAATAATAATAATAATAATAATAATAGTAATAATGAGTTCCCTTGTGAGTTGTGACTCAAGGAGGAATCCAAGAACTAATTATTTACTGAGAGAACTAATAATTTTTCTTTGAGATAAAAGAAACTTATTTATTATTTAAACATTTTTTACTCTTGGGCTGATAAAACTCAAACCTCCGGAATCCAAGATACTTTTTTTTTTTGTTTCAATTGGATGTAATTTATAATCAACAAAGTGTCTATAAGCTTAATTAATAATATAATGCATATGAGCAAGTTGTTGTTGCATCCAAACCTAAGTAACATGAAAATAAAAATTAAAAAACAGACAAAGACAGCTACGTGCAAAAACTTGACTTAAGAGTTGAGAGTTGAAAATCAACGAGTAAATGTTAAAAAAACATGCGAGAGTTAAGATAAGAGTTGAAATTTGTAAGATAAAATTATTTATTTTTACAAAACATATTGCTTTATACTCCAAATTACTCCTAATAAATTAATAAATTTTGTTTATAACTTCTAGATATATACCAGTAATTAGTCTGCTTAGTTAGAATAGAATATGAAAGCCTAATATTATAGAAGTAGACCATGGACAAAGTTTGGTTTGCAATTGGTCTGCTTGTCAAGTTGCCATAGGAACAAGACATCTTCCTACTTCTTAAATTCTGCCTAATAAAACACCAAAACACCTACTCCTAATAGTCAAAGCATAAATTCAAAAGAATCACAACACACATACATATATATTTTCAACTATATTTAAAATGATCAATTCTGTCAATTTATTATATTGCTGATATATATTTAAATGATCAATTCTGATTCAAATTAATACGATCTTATTTTATTTAACTTGTATGCATATATATTGTTGAATATATATTTTAATTTCAACTATAAAGTTTCCGTTCTCAAATTAAAACAATTTAAAATATAAAGGGTCTTTAATATTTTCGTGCAAAAATAGAAAATAATTGGAGAATTCGTTTCTCGTTTACGTAAAAGGATTCTCTAATTAATGCATAGTCACGTTTGATGAATCTTTAATAATTAATAATAGTTTTTTATTTGGGAGAAGAGACTACAACCTTAAGGTGCATCAAACGACAATATTGTAGTTCGAAGAGATTTAAATAAATTACAAACGTTTTCAACCACAAAGAAAAATGATTTACTTTATATTTTAGTTTGATGTTCAGAGGCTTTTCTTTTATACTTTAAGATGCTTTGATTTTTTTTTTCTCTCTCTATCATAGAGCGTGACTTTATCATAGTTGTCAATCTCGTTCCGATATCTCATTTCGGTCTGAAAAACGGAACGAGACACATGCTATAACTTCTAGGATTTTATCTCCGTTTGTCTCGGCCGAGAAGAAATATTAAAAAAAAACCAAGAAAAAATTAAATAAAGAAATAAATAATTAAATTAAATAAATAAGAAATTAAATAAATAGAAATTAAATTAAATTGAATAAATGATAAATGAAATGAGATGAGATGAGAAATATTGAATTTTTAGTTAGGTTATTGTTATTGCAAGTGAACTCAAGTTTTTTTTCTTAAAAATCTAGTAGATAACTTATCATTTGTAATTGAATATAGTTGGATATTATTTGAAACTCATTTACTTAATTTTTATATTTAATTTTTATATAACTTGAAAAATATTCACATTCTAAGAAGCATTAATTTATGTATTTGTTTTTTTTTTATGAAATGCATTAGTTATATATATATATATATATATATATATATATATAAGTCCAAAACGGAACACCGAAACAGTCTAGTATCAAAATATTCCGTTCTAATAGAAAAACCGAAGGCCTTCGAAATGAGATTCACAACCTTGGACTTTATGCCACCTTAATAAAATCCTTATTCATTAAAATATTTGGTTAATGAAATGAAACAGTCAAAAGTAAAACTAACCCATATGGAGTACTTGAACTATTTCATTCATGAATATGAAACTATTTTATATTTATGTACTAAGACTTTGACTCTATAAAACCTATGTCACTATATAGGATGAACGTACCGAAAGATAGATGATACAAGAGATGACAAAGGTCCAGTAGCGACCGAGATGAGCATCAGCAACATATGCGCCCAAAATAGGAGTCACCCAAATGGTACCCACCCAATTAGTGACATTATTTGATGATTTCACTGTTCCTTCATGGAGCTTCTTTGTCAAGTATAGTACTAGATTGCTTGATATTCCGTAGTATGCCATCCTTTCAAATACCTCATACACTGAATCCACATAAAAAAAAATGACAACTTGAGTACAAAAATTTGAATATATTTACATAGGCTGAAAATTTTATTTGAACTAAAATTGCATTTCATTTCTTAGACGGATAACAATTTCTTCTCTTTTTTTTCTTCTTTTGGTTCAATTGGGTGCAAAAAGTAATTGATGATTGATAGGAAAACTAATTTAATCGACTATTTAAAATAGCTAAAAACTAATTTAATCGACTATTTAAAATAGCTAACAATGCTTGTCTATTATAATGATTGATTAGTAAATAATTGATCGTATTGTTGGGTTATCTTTTCAAATTGACAAGATAGTTTTCCAACTAAAAGTCTTAACTCGACCAAGATTTGATTTATTGGAATCATCTTATTTCTAATACTCTTAATATTCAAACATTTACGCACTGCTGTATTAACTGGAAGTTGTTGTTCTTTTAGTAATCAATAACAATGGTTACATAGTACAAAAGGCGGTGTATAGAAGTATTTAAAAATGAAAGAGCAAATGTAGTAGTAGGAATTTCATTTACTGCATCTCCAACCCACGCAATAATATTGGAGCAAAATCTGCTCAATCCAACACCATTTTGATTTCAAGCTATAGTACCATAATAAATTTGACATGATATTGTAGTCACATTATTTTTAAGATTATCTTTTACTTTTTAAATTTTATATTTATGTTATAAATTAATTATAATACTGTAAAGATAAGAGTTAAGAAGATTATTATAGAAATATTTTTTTTATAGCGTGAAAAATAGAATATATGATTGGAGAATAAAATATTATACATACCTAAATTATTTTAGTGTAAAACTAATATTGATTTACACCAACACTATTCTGAGTGGGAGATATCCTTAGGACACGCAATAGTGTAATGTAAAACTAATATGGATTTACACCAACACTATTCTGAGTGGGAGATATCCTTAGGACACGCAATAGTGTAAGTAGGGCTATGCATTTGGTTTAAATCGAACCGAACCGAATTAAAATTTTTGTATAGTTTAAAATCGAATCCAATCGAATTATATAAGAACTAGATTGAATTAAATTGAGTTGATCCAGTTCGGTTCAATTTTTAATTCAATTTTGATTTTTGACCTTCATTTTTACGGTTTATTAGTTTGGTTGGTTTTTTGTTAAAATATTAAAAACCGAACCGAACTGAAAATTTTAAATTTTCAAAATCAAAAATTAAACCGAATTAAAATTGATCGGTTCGATCCGATTTTTCAGTTCAGACCGGTTCTTGCACACCCTGAATGTAAGACTACCAACATTTTAGACTAGCACTATGTTTTGGGTTGGAGATATCCTCATGACACGCTCACACGGTTCACATGCTACCTTGGTGGATGTAGTGGGTGTGGGTCGGTCCAAGCCTAACTAATATCTAAACCAAGCATTTATTATCCTTCAATATTTTTCTTAAAACACAGTAGATAACAAAAGTTGAAGCCAAACCAAATTGAAGTCAACGACCAATATAGAAAATTGCACTTTAATAATTCCATTTCGTATATATCTTTCCAAAATAAGAATCGGAGAACTTGCTTTTCTGTAAATCCAACTTCTTTATTTCATTTTTTTCATTATAGGAAAAGAAAATAATAAAAGAACCCTGTTATATGTGTTTCTGTAATAAACAAATTTGTCCCCCTGAAACTAGCTATACATGTAGAGATCATCCAAGGATCTATTTAGTTCTACAATTTAATCCAAGTGAAATAGCTTTTTAATTAAACTTGATGTATATATAGATTAAGAAGTTGATGTTCATGCCCTTTTGTAAAATGAGCAGAAAGAAGAAAAAAAAAAAGTCCTAAAAAGAGTAGAAGTGAGCTTCATTTCACTAACTTTGGGCAACCTTGAACTTGAACTTCCAAGTTTCAAGGAATTAAAAATAAAGACATGGTGACCAACTTTGATACTAAAAAGTCAGAAAGGAGAGAAGAGAAGTAGGCATAGCGAAATTATGTATAAAGAGTAGTAACAAATTAATAAGAAGAGTTTATAAAATAGTTACCAACGACAAAAGAGCAAGCTCTCCATCCACCTCTCTTAGATCTAAGAACAGGGTTCCCTTTAAGATCCACAGTTCCATCTTGTGTATAATTATCACCTCTTTCTTCTGCAATTTCCATCTCTCCTTTTACCTACCTCTCTCTTTCACAACTTTTATTTATTAGCTAGTTTAGTTTAGTGAGCAAAACTCTCTCTCTATAGTGTTGAAATTAAGTGTACATAACTATGCCTTTTTATAGACTTTTAAAGAGGGTATACCTACAATGTATACTACTAGGAAGGATGGTTTCAATATTTCAATTAAAAGATAAAACTACTGCAAAGAAGTACGTGTTTTAATATTTCTTTCTTTTAAAATTATCATTCGAAAGGATAGTT
>CANYLF010011129.1:0-16110 GCA_948193215.1 Bocquillonia castaneifolia
TTACAGGTCAGCTTACATGCAAATGGTGATTATCACATATCAACAACAAACAACACAACCTAATGTCTATCTTGTTTAAGCTTATTTTGATTACCAAATGAGCAATATTAGTCCATATTCATGCATTATAATACACCAAAACTACCCAAAAGAGTTTGGAAACTTGCCTCGTCACTTAATTCCACATGAAAGTGCATTTTTAAGCTTAAAATAGTGCCAACATCATTCCAAGGGTTCCAACGCCCTCCAACATCACTCTCCAAGTGATGTTGAAGAGTAACCAACGTCACTCTAGATGCAGGTCCCAGAAAAACGCAAAAAAACACAAGAAAATGGAAAGAAATGCAAGAAAATGCAACATAGAGATGACCCAAATGACAAAAATGAGTGTTCTAAGCCCTATAAACCTAAAATTAACCATAGAAACATACAAATACAAAGAATATTATATGTAATCATGATTTTATATAATAAAAATGCAACCTTTACAAGCAAAGAAAGCATGAAAATGAATATAAACATCAAGAATGAAAGGAGACTGACCTCTCATCGTTGGATCCATCTCAAGGCTACAGAAACTTGTTAGGAATACAAATAACATACACAAAATATATTTTCAATCCTATATGGCATTTATCCAAACAAATCAAGATTCACATTTAAACATTTAAATGCACATTCAAAGCACAGAGACATACATTTTAATGGCAGCCAAACATGATGTGGATGACTAAACATCAAATAAAGTCAAAAAAAAAAAAACTTATCTGTAGCTTCTTGGAATTGGCTTGAGTGCCCTCAAGGAGCGTTGAATGATGATAGGTAGAGCTCTCTTGCTTGCTATCACCAAGGAAATGGAAGAAAAAACTTTCTTCCTTTAAAATACAAGAAATTCAAATGCAAAGAAAACCTAGTTCTCTAAATCTCCAATGTGTTTCTTTTTAAATCTAATTTTTGATTGACTAAAGCCTCGGTTAAATTCTATAAACGTCGGCCAAAAGATCCCCCTCAAGAAGAAAATGATTTGCCGTTTATAGGCAAAGGATTTGAAAAGGATAGCTCATTCGTTAATCCTCATCTTTCATTCAAAATTCGATTTTGATGGTTACCCATTTGCTTGGGGATTAATCAAACGAATCTGGTATTGTTTCTTGACCATGGAAGAGTTTGAATTAGTTCAGATCAAGCTATAACAGATGATAAGATGAAAACCATTTCAAATTTGAAAGAAAAGGATGAAAATCCTAAGTTTAAATCTTGATAAAAGATGATTATATGATAGTAATCACTTTCAATCTTGTTTTGAATTCAAATTTTGAGTTACAATGATTTGAAAATGAAGTCATCATCATCCAATCGATTTGAATTCATATTTGGCTTGAAATTCCCACTTTAGGCCGTCAAAGGATGCCAACATCAGTCCAAGTGACATTGGAGAAGCCCAACCTCACTCCAAGAGATGTTTGAGGGCTTCTAGAGAGGTTTGGGCCTTTTGAGGCTCGAAACATCCAAATCTGGAAAAACCTATTAGAGAAAAAAATCTGCATAATGACCCAATGTTTTAGAATTTAGAGTTTTAGGCCATTTTGAGGCTTGTACAAAAAGGTATGACCAAAATAATCTTAAAATTGCACGACTATGGTTAAAACTAGCTAGTTATGGCTTAAAACGGGTTTTTTAAGTTTCAAAATGATTCAAAACGTAATTGTGTGATTAGCAAGGAGCTAACATCATTCAAATCATACTAATTAAAGCATGTGCTATCATCATTAGGCCTCTGAGCCGCATCCACATTCCTGCATCCAAAAATTAGGAATGTTGACTGTAATTTCTCTAAAATTTGCCTAGATGATGATCTTTGTGAGATGCTGTCTTTGCGAGATAATGATCTTGGCGAAATGTTGCCTTTGCAAGACTAATATCTTTGTGAGATGATGACCTTTGCCAAATGTTGTATCCTTGCAAGATGATGATCTTTGCGAGATGTTGCCTTTGTGAAACTGGTATCTTTGCAAGATAATGCCATTGTGAGACTGGTATCTTTGTGAGAAGTTGTCTTTACAAGACTAGTAGCTTTGCGAGATGTTGCCTTTGTAAGACTAGTATCTTTACGGGATGTTGCCTTTACGAGACTAGTATTTTTGTGAGATGTTAATCTTTGCAAGATGCTTTGTAAGATGATCTTTGTGACATGTTGCCTTTGTGAGACTGGTATCTTTACGAGATGTTGCCTTTGCGAGACTGGTATCTTTGCGGGATGTTGCCTTTGCGAGACTAGTATCTTTGAGAGATGTTTCCCTTTGCAAGATGCTGATCTTTATAAGATGTTGATCTTTGCAAGATGCTTTGTGAGATGTTGATCTTTGCAATATGCTCGTACCCTTATGGGATGTTGTCTTTGCGAGACTTGCCCCTTTATGAGGTGTTGTCTTTGTGAGATGTCATCTTTGCAAGATGATTATTTTTGTGAGATGCTTATTTGCCCCCGGCTTCATTATCCTTGGACTTGCATGCCCCTCGAGAGTGGTTTCTGACTTCTTTTTCATCAATGATATTGACCCCAATTGTTGTTCATGCTCTTTTGTTGTGGCTTCAATATATCACCTAATAGAAGTATGCATGTCTTGCATGGGATGCATGGAACATATTATGCTTAAGTTAGTGCATGTTGAGTCTTGGCATGTACCAGATACGAAGGCTAATGCATGTTTGCATGTTGTATACACACATTCTTATGCTAACATTATGTCCTATAGGTGCATGATATGTTGTGATCTATGCTACATGAAATGTATGAAGTTGTGAGTATGCTTCTGCTCCTCAATCTTTTGTTTTACACTAGTGATCTGATCATCCTTTGTGGAAAGGACTGCCTACATGTTTGAACTTTCGAGCTAAAATGCAGGGACTAAGCTTGTTCAAGCTTTAACTTCTTGATGATGTGAGCACTGGCATGGCAGACTCAAAAACCAAAAAAGTCTGGTGTAATTGATGTTGAAATCAACCATTAGTTTGCAATAAGATGACTAGAATGTTGATTTCATCCATGGTGGAAATTGTTCTTCATGAGTTGCTTTTGCTGCTGTGTTGGATTATACATGCCAAGGACTTGCCCCCAAGCATTTGTTCAAGAGCCGATTGGTGGGGCAAATGTAGCAATTTAGTGAATGCACCCTTGTTGGTCTCATATCTGATTCTCTTCATTTGCTCAATGTCTTCTTTTCTAGCTTGAATGCAATGACACTAATCATATGATAAGCACATTTGACAAAAATTCAAAGTCAATCTTTATTCTTTTAACAATGGTACAAAAAGTGTCATTTACTATTTTCACAAGACATTACTACTGTTGTAAATCATCCCTTTCGGGTTTTCTAAAGCAAAACTTATTCTCAAAGAAATTCAATCAAAGGTGATGTTAACGAAAAAGCTTTCCAAAACCAAATCAAAGTGAAAATCATTTTTCTTGCACATTTCAATATGAATATAATCATCTCAACACTCTTACAATTCTCATAAAAAATCTTTGGTGTTTAAGGGGCAATGTTTACACTCAAGTCAAGGCATAGGAAAATTCAACTATATGCTTGCCTTTTAATCATAAGTTCTCCACTTGAATGTATTGGAAATACAAATTTGAGGGTCTTTCATTTGGTTGTAATGGGGCTTAGGTATGGTAGGATTTTTAGAAAGTGGAAAGGGTAAATGCACTACGACTCCCAAAATTTCAACCTTGTGAAGGAATGTATTCCAACTTGATTTACTTATCAAGAGTAATCCAAAAATAGGTACTTCATCAAGGATGCTCATTGCTCCTTCTTTTGCTTTCATTTTTTTCCTTTTCAAAGATTTTCGCTTCTCTTTTTTTCTTTTCTTTTCTCTTTTTTTCTTGTTCTTCAATCATTTTCTTTTTTGTACTTCTCTTTTTTTAAAGCAAGCAACCTCACGATTTCATTCATTACTTTCTTGACAAATGTTTTCTCAAAGAATGCTCAAGAATTAGGCAATCACTTCACAAGTTTCTTCATAGAAATGGAGCTATAAGATTTAGTGCACAAAAGGGTTGAAAAGGATGGAAAAATTTTGAAGACTGGCTCAATCAGGCTAATTTGGCAAATTCAAAGAAAAGGGAATTGATGTCTCAACTTTGGATTCCTAGAGGTAAGCAGGGTAGGCTATTAGGTCAAGAGTTTATCCTATGGTGCCCTCTTCATTTTCATACTTCCAATAATCGTATGGATTTCAAATGTATACCAAGGCAAGTTCTAATGAATACTTCCTAAGCAAGACACTCTCAATAAGAAAACAAGAGCATAAAGAATGGTGCTCATAAAGGCTCAAGCGCTCACAGGTTTTGGCACAATATTGAGAATCCGATATTCATATGGAATAACACAATAAAAAAGAAATGCACTTAAGATGGGGAAATTGAAAGCTTAATAATTAACAATTGCTTTGAAGAAATCATTTTGAGTTTGAAAATCTCTTATTTTTTTATCATTTTTTTATCAATAGTAACATCAAATGGAGCAAGTACTTCCTATATCTTGTGTACAAATGTTAAATGAATAATAATGAAATGGATTTAAGTTAAATGAGCTCATAATATGATTAATGAAGTGTATTCATTCTATTGAGAAAAACATCGACAAACAAAGCAAAATAAATGTCCTAACAACTTGTTCTTTTATTATGCTAGAAAGGAGCAACAAAACAAAAAAGAAAAAACCCTAAGCATCTACCTTAGGATTTGGAATCTTTCCATCATCAATCAAATTCAGGATTACGGTCTTCAGCTTTGGGCATTCATTGGTATCATGCCTTTCAGCTTGATGGAAGTTGCAAAAGGTGTTAGGAGTGTAGCCAGGCCTGTTTGGGTTTGGTGGTCCCCTTGTTGTCATGGGCATCAACAGTCCTTCATTCACTAACCTTTAAAAACTTCAAAAAGGGGTCGGTTAAAACTAGAATACTTACGAGGGGCTCGGACATTGCTTATTTTAGCAGTCTTGCTCACTTCCTTAGTTCGATTGATTCGGTTTTTGTTCTTCTCTATCTCAATCTCCTCAACTTGTAAACCATCATCATAAAGTTCCATGAAGTTCCTGAGGTTCATTAGCTAAATCTTCTTGACCAAAGTGGAATGCATTCCTAGCAATGATTCGGACCCAGTCCCTTTCTGAAGGCTTGTTGGACATCAAGGCATCCTTGTTTCTCCAGCTAATCAAGAGTTCAAAGAAAGTCTCCCCATACTTTTGCTTGGTCATCTCCAAGTCCCTCAAAGAAGCTTCTAGTGTGGCATTGTAGGAAAACTAGCACCTAAAAGCCTCATTAAAAGTTTTCCAGTCAGATTTTATTGTGGTGGGTTGTGCATGGTACTAATCAGATACTACACCTTCTAAGGTCAAAGGAAATAAGCCTAGCTTCTGCTCCCCATTCAAAGTGGTTGTCGACATTATGGCTATGTATTGCTTCAAATGCATCCTTGGATCACCAGCTCCATTGAATTTAGGCACATCAGGCATCCTGAACTTAGGTGGTAGTCCAGTATCCCATATAGGCCCAAGTTGTCAAAATTAAAGTCTTGATGTTTGCTCTTTACCATCTCTTAGAGCTGCTCCATTTTCTTGGTTAAAGCATCTAGGGCAGCTAGGTCAAGGTGTTCATCCTCATCCCGGTCTTCATCACTACTCTGGACATATTCCCTTTACGAGCATCCCAGTCTTCAAAGGTTTTCTTGATGGCTTTGTCCATTATCTCTAATTTTTTCTTCAAAAGGTCATCATTGAGTCCAGCCATGGTGTTCAATGAAGTTGGAGCTTATGGTAAGTGTTCTGGTGAGCTTCGAACAAGGCGAGGACCTTATCTTTTCCAAGACTTTTTAGAGGAATCTATGTTGTTGTAAGACAAAGGGTTAGCATGATATGTCATGCATACAGGGATGCATGTATGCATGTATGCGTGGATGCATGTAGCAAATAACACAAGTAGCAAATGTTAGTCAAACACACGTACTACCAAGTGGTAGACCTTCCAACCTTATTTCTCCTACACACGTGTTCGTTCGGCCAAGTCCACATTCCTAAGAATTTGGGTTTGGGCCGTCGCATCAACAGGGGATGCTCTTGCCTACGTTATATGCACATTAGCATAGATAGCTCTCAACATCCAAACCAAATAATAAGTCATTACTATGACCTTATCCCATATCTTTGTTTTAATGAATCTCCTTAACGTTTCCCTTGTTCTAGGGCTATCTTAGCGTTAGTCATGTACATTTAGACCAACACATCAACATCCCTTTCTCAAAGGTAGTAATTAAGGTAATTCTTCTCAAATTCTAAATGATCTTTTGTTGTAGGGCCTTTAAGCATTAGTCGGGTACAATTAGACTAACAATTGACACCCCCATAGGTAGCAATCAGAGGTTTGATTTAAAACAATGACACTAGACTCGAGCATTATAACGGTTTCATGGCATCAAGTAAACAAACAACATTTGGTAAATTCTTAATGGAAGTTGCTATGGTGATTACATGGCTTCAGTTGGTTCAGTCTACAAAAAGTTCCCATAGTGGTTGAACTCCCATTGACCATTACTATGATGGTAGGAGATTCAGTCTAAGTCTCAAATTAACTATGACCCATTAACAATTTCTATAATGGTAAGCCATAGTAGGACAACTCAGCCACTGTGAGTGGTAGTCACTGGTTCTGCCACCCAAGAAGTGCGCATTAAAAAACAGGGTAGCTCGACCAATGGTACCCGCGAGGTAAGGTGTTTTAATGCAAATGTTCAATGTAAGGAAACTAGAGTTTAGAACAATAATAAAAAAAATGGCTTTAATCGCATGAATCAATCATCTGTCGTCCCTAGTCGAGTTGCCAAACTGTAGATAAAGAGGGGTTTCCTCAATAATCCCAGCCTGACTGACGACTGCGGCATTGTGCGTTTAATGTAAGGAAGCTTATAATGGAGGCGCCACCTGAACGGGCATCAGGAATATCTTACATGGTGTGCGTCTCGATTCCTTTAAGAATGCAGAGACTCTTTGACCTCAGAAAATTCTGGGATCGGACTACCACATTCCTAGAGTGTGATTCTTTGCAAGCCATTTTTAGGATTATTCCAACCTTCATTCACTCTAATAGCAATTATAATAAACACACAAAATCTTACATTTTACATACATCATGCATTTAAAAGGTGTGTCTCTATTATTAACAGACAAGGGTTCATTTTACAAGAATTACAAAATTTTATTACAGGTCAGCTTACATGTAAAAGGTGATTATCACATATTAACAACAAACAACATAACCTAATGTCTAGCTTGTTTTAGCCTATTTTGAATACCAAATGAACACTATTAGTCCATATTCATGCATTATAATACACAAAAATTACCCAAGAGAGTTTGGAAACTTACATCATCGCTTAATTCCACGTGAAAGTGCATTTTTAAGCTTAAAACAGTGCCGACGTCACTCCAAGCGTTCCAACGTCACTTAAAGTGACGTTGGAGGGTCCAACGTCACTCCCCAAGTGATGTTGAAGAGTAACCAATGTCACTCCACATGCAGGTCCTAGAAAAATGTAGAAAACACAAGAAAATGCAAAGAAATGGAAGAAAATGCAACATAAAGATGACCCAAATGACAAAAATGAGTGTTCTAAGCCCTATAAACCTAAAATTAACCATAGACACATACAAATACAAAGAATATTATATTTAGTCATGATTTTACATAATAAAAATGCAAGCTTTACAAGCAAAGAAAGCATGAAAATGAATATAAACATCAAGAATGAAAGGAGACTAACCTCTCATCGCTTGATCCATCTCAAGGCTATAGAAACTTGTTAGGAATACAAATAACATACACGGAATGTATTTTCAATCCTTTATGGCATTTATCCAAACAACTCAAGATTCACATTTAAACATTTAAATGCACATTCAAAGCACAGAGACATACATTTTAATGGCAGCCAAACATGATGTGAATGATTAAACACCAAATAAAGTCAAAAAAAACTTACCTATAGCTTGTTGTAATTGGTTTGAGTGCCCTCAAGGAGCGTTGAATGATGATGGGTAGAGCTCTCTTACTTACTATCACCAAGGAAATGGAAGAAACGACTTTCTTCCTTCAAAACTCAAGAAATCTGAATGCAAAGGGAATCTAGTTCTCTAAGTCTCCAATGCGTTTCTTTTTAAATCTAATTTTGATTTATTAAAGCCCTGGTTAAATTCTCTAAATTTCAACCAAAAGATCCCCATCAAGAAGAAAATGACTACCTTTTATAGGCAAAGGATTTGAAAAGGATAGCTCATCCCTCAATCCTCATCTTCCATTCAAAATTTGATTTTGATGGTTACCCATTTGCTTGGGGATTAATCAAATGAATCTAGTCTTGTTTCTTGACCTTGGAAGGGTTTGAATTAGTTCAGATCAAGCTATAACAGATGATAGGATGAAAACCATTTCAAATTTGAATGAAAAGGATGAAAATCCTAAGTTTAAATCTTGATAAAAGATGATTAGATGATAGCAATCACTTTCAATCTTGTTTTGAATTCAAATTTCGAGTTACAACGATCTGAAAATGAAGTCTATCATCATCCAATCGATTTGAATTCAAATTTGGCTTGAAATCATCACTTTGGGGTGTCAATGGACGCCAACTCCAGTCCAAGTGATGTTGGAGAAGCCCAACGTCACTCCAAGTGATGTTGGAGGGCTTCTGGAGAGGTTTGGGCCTTCCGAGGCCCTTTTAAGGCCCGAAACGTCCGAATCTGGAAAAACGTATTAGAGACAAAAATGTGCAGAATGGCCCAATCTATCAAAAAAAGCTTTTCAGGCCATTTTGAGGCTTGTACAAAATGTTATGACCAAAACCATCTTAAAATTACACGATTAAGGTTAAAACAAGCTAGTTTTGGCTCAAAATGGCTTTTTCGAGTTTCGAAACGATTCAAAAAGCAATTGTGTGATTAGCAAGGAGCTAACATCATTCAAATCATACTAATTAAAGCATGTGCTATCATCACTGGGCCTCCGAGCCGCATCCACATTCCTGCATCTAAAAATTAGGTGTTAACACTATCCATATTTCAAAATCCAAACAAGACTTATAGCATCTTAATTCAAATTCAAAAGGGTTAAATCCTCCTACAGAACACTATTCTATCTAGGTTCATTTAATCATTTGATAATGGTTAACCATCATTATTTTAAATTCAAATGCAAGATTAAATCCATTGTGAATTTTGATTTCTCATGTAATTTCCCATACCTCTGCCTATAAATAGGCACGTACGTTTAGTTCATTAATTACACCAAATCGATCCTAGGGAAATCTCTAACCTTTCTTTACTTTCTCTAGCCTTGAGATTCATCTTCCAATCTAATGTTTCAACCCAGTTCTTTACCAAAAAAAGGTTTTTATCTTATTTCTTTGATCGTATGTGATCATCTGGAAGGAAACTCTGCTAAACCACTCAACCATTCTACGGGCCATCTAAGCATTTGCTTGAGTTACAAGTTTTTTGACCTTCATGTGCCTTTTCTAATCACTAATAACATGTATAATACATTAGATTAGTCAATTGTGAATCAAAATGTATGTGCTTCTAGTTTAGGATTGCAAATATGCATGAGCTGCTACATTAGGTTTATGAAATTATGAATGCCATTTTTGCATGTTTTTGCATCATAATATGTAAATGAATCGAGTAATAAACCCCTCAGGTCACCATCCTTTTATTAGATTTGAAAACGGTCATCCGTTTTCAATTTTTTTTCAATTTGCTTACTAACGTTCTATTTTATTTCAATTTTTTTTCAATTTTAGGTCATCCACTTACATTAAACCAAAAATTGCTAATGTAGTAGCCGGAGAGAGAATATTCTTAGAATATTCTGCCACGTTAGCCATCCATATAAGGTAATTAACCCTCCAGGTCATTATCCTTTTATTGGATTTTAAAATGATCACTCATTTTCAATTTGATCACAAACTGTCTATTTTATTTCAAATTAAGGTCACATACCGAAATTAAACTTAAAATTACTGACGTTGTAGTCAGAGAGAGAATATTCTCTAAAGATTCTGCACGTCTACCACCCATATATTGCCAAGTCATAATTGTCCACTTGCTTATGTGGCATCTTTAACACGTCATCACTTCACCTCCACGTCAATAAATGGGTAATTTTGAGTTGGCAACATATGAGTGGCTGACATTGGCTAAAACTATCAAGTGATCAGTTGGCTTGTGTAGCCAATAAGTTTAGTCGTTAAGCTACACGTTGGGCGGAGCAAGCTTTCATTTGGTGAACAGTTGGTTACTAGCTACTAAATGAAATGTGGTGAAAAGTACTAAACAAAACAACTAAAGCCTACATCTGCAAAATCTTTGGAGAATACTTTCTCTCTGATTGCCATATCAGTAATTTTGAGTTTAATTTCTGTAGGTGGCCTTAAATTGAAATAAAATAGACCTTTAGTGATCAAACTAAAACAAATTGAAATTGAGTGACTGTTTTGAAATCAAATAAAAGGATGGTGCCCACTTGCAGGCAACATATGGGTAGCTGACATTGTAGAATATTCGAAGAATATTCTCTCTCCGGCTACCATGTCAACAATTTTTGGTTTAATTTTGGTGGGTGACCTAAAATTGAAATAAAATAGAACATTAGTGAATAAATTAAAACGAATTATAAACGAATGACCGTTTTGAAATCCAGTAAAAGGATGGTGATCTAGGGGTTTATTACCCTAAATGAATCATTTTTATGTACCTTGCAGGTTGAAACACCCAAATACATGTAGTTTCTAGCATTTCCCCATTTTTTATGCGTTTTGGCATTTCTAGGCATGGATTGGCATTGGCATGCCAAACGCTAGTCTAGGAGTGGCATTGGGATCTGCAATGCCAGTGCACACTAGCATTAGGAAATGTGCACTTGCATTGGGCATTTACTTTTACTGAAAAATGCTAGTTTCTTTGGATTTAAGCTATTCCATATTAATCTAAAGCCTTCTTATGACTTAGAGGTATGTTAATTTGCATGTAAATGATTTGTAATCTCTATTTGGTAATCAAAATAGGCTAAAACTTGTAGAAACCTAGGCTTTTGTGTTTAATCTGCTTGTTTATAACATCTTTTTGCATGAAAATTGTTAATAATCAGATTCGGTATTCTCTTAAAATTAAACCATGTTTGTTGCATTAGAAACTCATAAATGCGTGTAATGTATGTAAAATGTAGGTTAAATGATTGTTATTTGCTTTCATATGCCATGTTAGTAGTGGAAATGAAGGTTTTAATATATAATCCTATGAGGGTAAAATGAATCACAATTTTAAGGAATGCAGTAGTTCGGTCCCAGAATCTCTGAGATCAAAATGTCTCCGCATTTCTTAAAAGGAATTGAGATGTACACCAAGTAAGATGTTTTCGATGCCGATTTAGGTGGTGACTCCCACATAATATCCTACCATCTTAAAGGCGCAATGCCATAGTCGACAATCAGTTGGGACTTTGATGAAACCACTCCCTGTCTATACCCACCAATTTATCCCTAATACCAAGAAAGTGAAGAGCTCTAAAGCTAATTATCCTAGTCTCCAAAATAACTTTATTCTTAATGGCTCCATTTGATTTTCTCATCCATATTGAGAAAATCAAACATTTCCAATGGTTGTTGAGGTTGTGAAGGAGGAGGAGGAGGAGTGGGATTTTGTCCTTGAAGAGGAGGAGGTTGAACACTAAGTAGTCTAATCATTTTCCCAACATTTGAAGCCCTTTACTTTTTAGGTTCTAGAAGGATTTGTTTCTCAATTTATTTCCCCTTGGAGGTTTTATACTTCTTAGTCATTGTGGATTTTGATGAAAAATGACTAAAGAATGATGAAAATGTATGTAGTCTGCCTACAGAGGGAGGACTACAACAATTTTAAAGCTATGAAAATGTATGGATTATGAGGATTTGCCTACTGTCAAAAATCTTTAGAAAGTCTATGAAAGTCATAATTACGATTCGGGAATCACAACCGTGATTTTGAATTATTTAGTAACATGAAAAATCAATTTAACATCATGAGCGCAGTTTGAAACCATGATAGCAATTTTGGAGAAATCTTAGATTTTGATGTATTTTGTAACCACGATTTTGGGTATGAAAATACCATTTCAAATAAAAACTTGGACATTTCTAAAGATTAAAAGTTCCAAATTCTTCAATAACATAAATGACACCTTAAAAGAATGTAGGTCAATTTAAAGTCATCATTTTTTCCAAATGCATAAGTTTAAAACATTTTATGCAAAAATCAAAATGAATTACCATCAATAATCTTTAATTCTCTTTTAATGAAGTTCATGCACTCCTCTTTAAGAGGTTTTGCAAAAATATCTACAAGTTGGTTATTTGTAACGATGAATTCTAACACAACATCACCTTTTTTTGCACATGATCATAAAGAAAATGATGTCTGATGTCCATGTGCTTACTTCTAGATTTTTGAATTGGATTCTTTGAAAGATTAATGGCATTAGTATGGTCACATTTAATGGGAATGTGATTAATGATAAGGCCATAATTTAGCAATTAGTTTTTCATCCACAAAACTTGTGCTTCATAATAACCCACAGCTACATATTTGACTTTCGCGATTGACAAAGGACACTTACTTTTTTCATGCTACACCAAGAAACCAAGCAATTTCCAAGTAGTTAACAAGTGCTGGAAATACTCTTCCTATACATCAAACTACAGACAAAAGGCATATCATAAGGCATAAACATGACATGCTTATTGTCCATTTTATCAAAAGACAACTATTAAGCATATCATACCAAGCTCTATGAGCTTGTTTCAAACTATACAAAGCCTTAGTAAGTATAAAAATGTATTTTGGAAATCCAAATTTGCAAAATTGGGAGGTTGTTCAACATGGACATCCCCTTTAATAAAACCATTTAGAAAAGCACTTTTGACATCCATTTGGAAAAGTTTAAAATCAATTAATAATGCAAAATCAAGTAAAATCCTAATTGCTTCTAATATTACCACAAGGGCAAAGGTCTCATCACTGTCAATACCTTCCTCTTAGTTATACCCTTTGACAACCAATCTAGCTTTTTTTTATAGTGACTTGGCCTTGCTCATTCAATTTATTTCTAAACACCCATTTAGTGTCAATAATTGGATGATCCTTAGGACTAGGAACAAGTTCCCAAACCTTATTCCTCTCAAATTGGTCGAGCTCGTCTTGATAGCAAGAACCCAAATCTCTTTTTAGAGAGCCTCATCAACATTTTTAGGCTCAATTTAAAAAAGGAATGCAAGACTAGAATCTAAGATTCTAAGTTGGTTTCCATTACTTACATCTTTTGATGTCTTACCAATAATGTTATATGTGATATGGTTCTTAGAGTATCTCAATGAAGCTGGAAGGTCACCATGCTCATGTTGATTGTCCACTTAAGCTCCATCCTCTCTTGAATCCACTGTCCATGCTCTACTGGTTCTTCTTGAGTTGTTGCATTCTTGTTTGGCTCTTGAAGAGATTAAGACTCATCCCTCCCCATTGTGAGCTTCTCAAGCTCATATACAACATCATCAAGAGAACTACCTTTCATAAGATCAAGTTTACTAGATTTATCAAAAATATCATGCATAGATTCCTTAACTACTAGAGTTCTTTTATTAAAACTCTATAAGCTTTGCTTGTCGTGGAATAGCCTAAAAAGCCTCCACCAACCGTTTTGGATGAGAATTTTCCAAGGTTGTCATTGGTATTCATAGTGTAACACTTACATCCAAATACTCTAAATTTCCAATATTGGGTGCTTTACCATAATTCATAAGATGTTTTATTCAAAATAGGACTTTTGAAAAACTCTTTTATAAATATAACATGATGTATTGATGGCCTCCAACCAAAACTAGGTTGGTAACCACACTCATTGATCATTCTTCTAGCCATCTCAGTCAATGTTTTTTTTCCTTTCCATAATACCATATTGTTGAAGAGATTCAGGAGATGAAAATTTGTGAGAAATTCCACTTTTCCATATAATAATTTTCAAAGGATTTTCCATGGTCACTACTCAATATTGTAGTAAAATAACCTTTTTCATTTTAAACACTTTTTCAAGAGATTTGGAAGCATCAAAAGCATCATTTTTATGAGCTGGAATTAAAACCCAACCGTATCTATAGTGGTCATCTACAATGCATATATATAGTATTTTCCACTCGAGCTAGCTACTCTAGTAGGACCAAACAAATCCATGTGAAGTAATTCAAGAGGTCTAGAAGTACTTACATGGTTTTTTAGCTTGAATGAGGATTTGGCTTGCTTCTCCTTTTGACAAGCTTCACATACCTTGTCCTTGGTGAATTTGATCTTTGGTAGATCCCTCACAAGCTTCCCCTTACTTAGGCTCTCAAGCAACTCCATTGTTCCACGCCCAAGTCTCATATGCCAAAGCAGAACATCGTTGCTAAAAAACACAAGACATTCACATTTTGATTAATAAGGTTGTGTAGGACAAATGCGACTTACCAAGTGTTTAGGTCAAATGTGACTTGAAAGCGCTTATCACATAGTTAACTTAACACTAAGCAGGTTATGAATCAAACCATCAACCAACAACACATTTTCAATAAAACTTGAAAAATCATTACCTATGGTTCCAATGTCAATTATCTCACACTTGGCTTTGTCCCCAAATATGACACTTCCACCATTCTTCTTCTCCAAGTTTGAGAAGAGCTTAAAATTTTCAGTCATGTGCTTGGAGCATCCACTATCCAATGGAGCTTAAGTGGACAATCAACATGAGCATCCCTACAATCATATACGAAAATTACTTGTTTTTAGGTTCCCAAATTATTTGGGTTCTTGAGGGTTAGCATTATACAATGAAACCACCTTTAGGTGCACCTTTTTAATATGGCAAAACACATTGATGTATCCTTGCCTCATACAATAGTGAAAATGAACATTAGGACTTAAGGTTCTCTTGCTCAATGCCCAATACCTATGTGTGTGATGTTTCTTAGGCACTTGGCAATTAGGTTAAGGCTTGAACTTTGACTTGCCTTCTGAGGAAGTAGGGTTACCAAGTTAACTCATAGCTTTCAAAACTTCCAATAAAGATGGTTTTCGAATAACCTTGTTATGAATTTTAAAGCTAAACAATGTTGAGATTAGAGCACTTCAAGTAGGGTTACCTCCTGAGAAGTCACCTGATTTTACAAATGATGTTTCTTAGGCACTTGGCAAGTAGGGTTACCAAGTTAACTCACAACCTAGTATTTGCTAAGCTCACACCAAACCATTACAATAAGTATTCTAAAGCTCACTTAAACAACATTAACAATGAGTTTTCTAAGGCTCACTCAAACTACCTAGTGTTTCCAAAGGCTAACACCAAACCCAATCCTAGTGTTTCCTATTTCTCACATGATTGACACTGTCCTCAATCGCGGGGGCGATTTGCTAATCGTAGGCACAGAAAAACACCCCAGGCGTGATCTTCATGATTGGGGCTGTGCATTACAAGTCATTTGCCAATTTTGACTAGGATTTATGATCTTCAACCTACACATTTGGAAACTTAGTTAGACACCAAGAAAAGGTTGTTAATGTAACGGCCTCAAAATTTATTTAATAGTTAATTATGCATTTAAGTATGTTAAATCATTTCATTAAGTATTGGCATCATCAGTATGTTTAGTTTTGTTAATTGAGGTTGATTCATTGGTGATTATGAGTAGGAGAGGTGTGATTGAAAGAAATAATAGTTGGAGGTGGCTATATGGTAGTGTCTGATTGTTTGAGGAGTTATCTCTTGGTAACCAATAAAATTATCAATATGGTTCATTTCTATTAATTGTGTATCACTAAGTATAATTGTGTGAAATAGGGTTTGTAGAAGTTGGATTAGTTGAGGACCTAGTTGTAAGAAAAGTTCGAGGAGCTATTTGTAAAAGAAGTATGAGAGTAAGATTAGATAGTTAGTAGGAGCAAGTTTGAGGGGTTGTGTAGGTAAAATTCTTCTAGAAGGTGGACAAGTGTCCAAGGG
>CANYLF010011218.1:0-12022 GCA_948193215.1 Bocquillonia castaneifolia
TTTTCTTTTCCACAAATTATATATATATCACTTTACTATAATTATAATATTTGAATACAACTATACAAATAAACTAATTATTATTTTTCTATAAACTGTTTTTTTCCCTAACACTAATGTTTTTTTATCCTATTTTTCATAGGAATTTTTTTTCCCATCCTATCACTTTAACCAAAATTTCCAACCAAACTACTTAACCAAATTTTCTAACCAAATTGTTTTCATACCCTAAATATATATACAACAAACTACAAAAATTTAAATAACACCAACAAAAATTATTATTGTAAAAAATTCATAAAAACACAAATTAAACAAACCCAATCATTTTTCATTTTTTACAATAAATTCATAAAAACAGAAATTAAACAATAAAAAAGATAAAAAAAAACCAGAAATTCAATAATGAAAAAGCTATAAACATAAAATTAATCAGCAAAATTTAGTTAATTAAAACTCATAAATTAATTTCTAAAAAAGAACATCAATTTTCATAGGAATTTACACTACATTTTAAAAAATAACAGAAATTATATAATAAAAATTAACAAAAAAAACAGAAATTAATTAATTAATACAAAAAAATTAAAAATTAAAAATTAACAGAAATTAATTAATTAAAAATCACAAAATAATTATTAAATACCACATCAATTTTCATACACCTAAAACTAACAAATTATAAAAAAAATAAACCCTAAACAACAATATAATAATAATTAGAGATTTAATTTAAAAAATTACAAAAAACCTAATAAAAAAATAATCACATTATAAACAAAATAAAAATCTAACATATTTCCCAAATACCCAAATAATTAACTACAATATTTTCTTTTTTTATCATTTTTCACCAAAAAAAATTAAAAAAAAAATTCTTATCTAGACAGATGCAGCGGTTCTCTTCAACGGCCGGCGACGCTTCAGTAGCCCCTCTAGTTGACGGCAACGCTTCGAGTAGCACCTCCACAGCAGCAGCAGCAAAGGGAAACAAACTTGTCCTTTAAAATTACAAACCCTAAAACTAACTAATTAAACCTAATTACTAATTTCTTTTACTTAATTATTTTCTTTTCTTTTCTTTGTTTTCTGATATTTTTTTGCAGGTGAGTGAGAGAGGGAAGAATAAGAGAGAGGGAAGGGGGAAGGAGAAACGTACATGTTTTAATTCCCAAAATTTAGCAACTAAATACGTTTAGTTGCTACTTTTTTTAAATGACGTGGCAGTTCAACAGAGTAGCGATGAAATGGCGACTAATAAATTTAGTCGCTACACTTAATAATTTAAAACAATTAATTGAATTTTTTTTATAAATAGCAACTAGAGTTTTAGTCGCCATTTAGTCTCCATATTTTGACAGTGACTAAATAGCGACTAAATCCGATTAGTCGCTACACTTAACAATTTAACACAATTAACTAATTATTTTTCCACGTAGCTACTAAATATTTAGTCTCCTATTTGTCGCTATTTAGTCATCATATTTTTGGTGTCAATTGGCGCATTTTTAGTGACTAAATGGCGACAAAATGATGTTAATCGTCAAATTTAGTCGCTATTTAGTCACTGTTTTAGTCGCCGGTCATCTCCATCTCCTCTCTCCATCATTTGTCACTTTAAGTCGGTGTTTAGTCTCCAATTAGCAACTAAATGGTTTAGTCGTAAAATTTAGTCGCGAATCCTCATTTTTTTAGTAATGGTCGATAAATTTTAATACGTGATCCGGTGCAGATTTGAAAACACTACTGCTGACCGGTAAAATGCGATAATATACATGCATGAGTTTGGAAATGTACATGAGTTACAGTATTACCTTAACAAAATTTCTAAGACTTAATGAGAAATGTGTCCTCTTCAGATATTTGTGTTTTCAATTTGTGTATTTCTTTTAGTGTACATGGATTTTCTGATGAAGATTGGAAGAGGATCTTAGTTACTAGAATCGTCCAATGAAAGCAAATACAAACCCTACTTGCCCTAGCAAAGACTTCAATCAATGTCGATGCATTTACATTACATTACATTTACTTGGTCTTTATCTTGTTTGGGGACCCATTTTCTTTCATATATTCACCAAAAAGAAAAGGTCACAGCAGCGGCAACTCTCTACTAATTAACAACCTTATCTCTTAAATAAAAGCCTCAAAACATTCACATGTGTGGTGTGTTATCCTAAGTACTTGCAACTTGTGGGTGTTGTCGGCTTTGACCTACTCTCAAAGTACTACTCATTGCATGTTTAGCTTGTTTTATTGAATTATAATGGAAATCTATAGCTATATATTTTGATGATTAGAGGAAAAATTACTAGTGTTGGGGCAATACTTTTATGGAAAATTCTTACCTATACTAAGAGTATATATCAATGTGTATAGGTGTCAATCATTCATTTTAAGTGTAAATAATTAATCCCAATTTTATAACATTAATTTTTAAATACAAGTACACGTGTCATTCATCCAACGGTTATATCTACTTTTATATTAGATTGAGCAATTATTGCTAAGAAGAAAATTTGCTGATCTGACTATTCACTCTTCCATATTGCAAAGCGCTAAAATTAAAATTAATTTACCAAATCTGATAATTTAAATTTTATTTATTGTTATGAAAATTTAATTAAATATGATGTTCATTTTGAACACGAGAGGATGCTAATCCGAAAATAAATTCATTACGTAGTCTACATGTGTAGAGGACACCCCGCAAGAAAAAATAGCCTTATATCGTAATCATTTGTTGGCCCTAAAAAGTAAATGTTTCGTTCCTCATCACACACTTTATTCTAAAAATACCTTGTTTAATCCTTTAATCTTCCCTGTGTGAGAGTTTTTATCGTAAAAATATCCGGTTTAATTTCATCACCCTATACGAGAGTTTTTGGTTTAATCATTTAATTATCCCCTATACAAGAGTTTCTAGTTCCGTCTCAACATGTGCCCATACTAAAATTAGAAGCTTCCATGGGTACGAAAGAGATATGATCACGATGCTAGAAAAAGGAGAGGAATTTTGCTAGAAATTGAAATTGCAACAACCATCTTCTTCATGATATATACATGGCCTCAAACAAAATATATTGAAGCTCATCATGTTGGTCTTTATCTCGACATTATTTCAATGTATCTATACACTTCTGCTTCCTTATATTTAAATTGTGAATCAACTATAAACTAAAAACAAAAGCAGCCATGTGTATGTACATCACTCAAATTTTCATATGGCCACACAACATATATTTTTCTTTAAAAACAAAAAAATCTTCAGACAAACAAACATGGAGAAAATGCAACACAGTAAGAAATTAGCAACTCGTTAGCTAGTACTCAAAGGTGCCTCTAATTAACATTAATAGCCAGAAATGTAATGATAGGGACTTTAACGACAGAAGAGGGAAAAAAAAAAGGTGGCGGGAAACAGAATCATAAACTCTAGAATTTAAATAAGGCCCTCCTTTAATCGTCAATTCACTCGAAGGGATTTGGTTCCTGGATGCATGAAATGAACACCAAATTATTAATTGAAACCAAAAATTTTCATGAACACTCATCATAGTTAATTAAACGATATTTTAAATAGTGCTTTTATATTTTTGTGTTCAACTAATTAAAAAAAATACTTCTATTAAAAATGAGTTTCATGTTAAAAAGTAGAGATGCGCAAGTCAATAATTAAAATGTGATTATATATATTATTTGGCAATTACGTATTGAGCTTTATATTGCATTCAATTTTTTTGACCTTCTATTTAGATATCATTAGAATAAATATCTATGTTTCCTATAAATTTTATCATTTTTTGCCAACGAATGTTAGCTTAGGTGGAGACAAATTGAGTTATTTGAATAAATGTTTTAATGCAAAAATTTATGTATAAAAGAGAAATTGTTAGTAGACTCTGCCTACCATGTCACCCATAGACTAAACCAATCATATTTTTGCACTTATCATATTGTTCCACTTCAGTTTTTTTTTTTCCATGGAAAACTAATTCATTAAATTAATAAAAATAAAAATATCCAAAATAGAAAAAAAAAATAAAATAAAAGAAATATGGTCCTTTAAACTTCTATCGCTCCACCGTCATTAAAAGCAGCATCGAGTTCTTTTCATTGTGCACTGTAACAGCATGGTTTTATTTCTACAATTTTTAAGAATTAATTATATTATTTTTATAAACTGTGTACATGGATTCATATGGAAAATTCAAAGAGAACACATCAGACATGAATATTGTATATAGGACAGTTGCAAGCTTAATTTCACCTATGGTCCTTAAATTTTTCCATTTATAACACCATGGTCTTTAAATTTCAATTTATAACATAAAAATCACTCAACTTTAATTTTTATAACGCTCATGGTCCTCTTATTAGTGTCCAACCACCAAATGAATTTTTAAAAATTCATTTTAATGATTTTTTATATGAAATTTTGTACGTAAGTCAAAAAAAATGCAATCTAATTTAAAAAAATAAATAAAAATAAATTTGACTATAAAATTATTTTCTTATATTTTTTAATTGAATAAAATTGAGAAATTCATTAAAAAATTGAGAAAAAGTTGAAATATTCCCTATTTTGGTGAGAGGTCATGATAAAATATACGCAATTTATTGGAATACAAGATGATAAAATTTGATTAATAGTAGTATATAAATACTAACGGTAGGGACTTAAAGACTAACAGTAGTATTCATCAACTAGCATTAACCAAATTTTACCATCTCTTGTTTCAATAAATTGATCGTATTTTGTTATGACCTCTCATCAAAATTGAGGCCATTTGATTATTTATTCTATTTTCTATGAATTTCTCAATTTTATTCAAATAAAAAATATAAAAAAAAATAATTTTATGGTCAAAATTATTTTTATTTTTTTTATAAATTAGATTGCAATTTTCTTAACTTACATGCAAAATTTCATAACAAAAATCATTAAAATGAATTTTTTAAAATTCATTTGGTGGTTGGATACTAACAAGAGGACCATGGGCGTAACAAAAATTAAAATTGAGGGAGTTTTGTGTTACAAATTAAAATTCAAGGACTATAGTGTTACAAATTGATAAGTTCAAGGACCATGGGTGAAATTAAGCCGACAATTGCAGGTCTTTGTTTTCACTTGGTTGGATATTCAAAATCTTTAAAGGTTTGATTCATGGCTCTTTTTATAATTTTACAAATTTTATTTTAGCGACTTGTTCATGGGGATATAGTGCATATGAAAAAAAAAACTCTCAGCTGTTTGTGATAGTGACAATAAGAAATTGTAGTGTAGATGATCGGAGCGGTAGAAGATAAGAAGGGCAACCGGAGCGGTAGAAGTTCAGAAGGATAACGATCCCTAATATTTTTTTCTAATTTTTTTTATCTTTTTATTTTTAAAGAATCTCACATGGAAAAAAGATGACATGGGAGAATTTAATTGGTTTAATCTATAGGTGACATGGTAGATAGAGTTTATCTAAGAATTTCTCATGTATAAAATTTGAGAGTTCCATTTTTATAGGATATTTCATTTTTTTTTTCAGATCAATTGATAGTAAAAAAACTTTCAAAATGCAAAGAGTTAAAAGAAAAGAAACTATAGTAAAATAAATTGAAGAAATTTTTTCTTTGTTCTAATGAAATAAAATAATTAAATTCATATTTATACCTTTGAATTTTAATAATTTTATTTATATCATGCTTAAATTTTAATTTTGGTTCATCAAATATGTAAATTAAATTAGATGGTTTTAAATATTTTTAAAATTATATTTTAGCTCCATATACAAGAAAAACATATTAATGTATAAATTTTTTTCATAAGAGTGTGAATTATACGACATCATACGTAATCAAAAATCAGAATTTAAAATGGGAACGAAATTGAAGAGCCTAACAGCTGTGATAATCAACAAATAATCAGCAAAATCCAAAAATGTTGGTTTGCTAGTGCTAATATGGTGATTTTAAAATCCAACATTTATTTTGTCGACCCAAAAACATGAAAGTATGCAGATTATTTTTTAAATGAAAAAAAAAAAAAAAACATGCAAGCACAGTTTCTTTCTAGAGAGGTGTTACTACAGTGAAAGTTCCACAGGCAAAACTCAAGCCTCTCACGTCACATCAGTCATCGTACTACTTCATTTTTTGCTCATTCTCACTTGCCTAAGAGCTCGTGTTTCTCAATTTCATTAGAACTCGATATGTCCCGCCGAAGTCCGTAGGCTTATGTGCATAAGAATAATCTAAGTTGGTTGATACACGTATGCATAACGCTCCTTTTACCCGTTTGGATTTTAGAGAAAGTGGCGATTGTCATAATTGTCGTGTAAATTTGGAGGACGATTACAATACTGTAGAGTTCAGCAGTGTGGTCAAAGGTTCGGGTCAAGAAATACCAGCTAGCTTTTTTTTTTTTTTTTATCCCCATCTGAGTACGGGTAAATAACTCCATGTCTTAAGAGTATCCAACGTGCTAATAACGAGGGTAATTAACAATGAGAGGTCACCAAACTATGACTGAATTTTAAAAAAAGTATCGATTTTTTTTTTTTTGACCATACTTCTATTTTATTTCAATCGGAATGTAATTCGTGGCCGGTTTATCGGAAATGATGGTTGATTTGGGACGTGGTGAATAAAGAGAGTATACTCTCTATATATTCGTCATGTCAATCAGTCCTTGCATGCCCTGGCATGTTCTAAGTGGCTATTGGAAAAAATTAAGTGAAAATTTAGAGTTTATTTGGAATTTAGGGTTTCCAATAGCTACGTAAGACATAATATGGCATGTACGAGCTGACTGACATGTCAAATTAGTCATAAATTCTAAAAAAAATTCAACCACTAATTAACAGGTAACCTCCATTGGAAATAAAATAGATATCTGGTTATCAAAACGAAATAAATTGAAAGTATGGTTATCAAAAAGAAACAAATAGAAAATCAGTATTCTTTTTGAAATCCAATAATAGTTCAGTGACTCTGCACATTAATTACCTGATAATGCTAACATATAAAAATTAATAAGAACTTAAGTCCAACTACTCACTAGCTTATTAGTGTTAATCATTTTAAATATAGTCAGATCGAACTCATCTGTGTTGCAACGTGTGCCTTTTGATATTATTACCTATTTATCACTACACTCATTTTAAATCAATAAATTTAACATGTTATCAGAGTAGGTTTGATCTGATAATGTCCAATCCCATATTGAGGGAAAGTTTAATTGTAAGTGTCAATCGGGACACAATAAATAATAAAAGTTTAATTGCATTTGAGGTGAGTGTTAAGAGTATCCCACATTAGTAACATATAACAATAATAAAGCATTAATAAGAGATAAGACCCAACCACCTACTACGTTAGTATTAGTCATTTTAGATATGGTTGGACCAAAATCCATTTGTATTGAAATATAGGCTTTTGACACTCTTACCCATTTGTCACTTCACACATTTCAATTTAATAAATTTAAGAGATAATTACTTTCTACCCATATGTTTTATCCTAACACACTAAATGGCCCCTTACATTTGAAAAATATATTTTTTTGCCCCCTGTATTTTATTTTTATTACACTAATTACTACTTTTCATACAATTTAATCATTTTTAATCAATAAAAAATAAAAAAATTATGTTAAAATAAAAATATGTAAGTTAGTGTATAAATATATTTTTTTTGTATAGATATAAATACTTTTAAACTCTAATCGTAAATATAATAAAATATATTTAAGCACTAATTTGGATTTTTTTTATCATTAGAATATTATATTTCATTGTTACCTATAATTTATTTTTTTATTTAATATAAAATGATAAAAAAATGTATTTAAATGGGTAACTATGTAATAAAAATAAAATATAAGGGGTAAAAATTCAATTTTTTAAATGTGAGGGGACATTTAATGTGTTAGGGTAAAACACGGGAAGAAAAATGTAATTACCCCTAAATTTAATACCTTAAGCTATATTGTAAATTTTGGTGTTGGGTTGAGATGCCCTTACTCCCTATTCAAATAAATGACTTATTTATACACTTTGAAAAACACTTTTTTTTTGGGACTTAGATAGTTGCTCCACAAGTTTGCAAATCCATATCAATTTTTCTCTAAAATAGTGAGTTAAAACAATTTTTCAAGACAAAATTTCAAAAAAAAAAACTGCTTTATTTGTTTCAGATTATCTATCCTTTTGGAAATCATTTTTTTTTATTTATCAATTTAGAAAATCAATGATATCATTATTTTTCATTTCACTTTTACCCGCATTCTCTCTTATTTATTATCGCTGGAAGTTGTATTTTATTTTCAAACCTTCTATAACATTAATTAGTATATAAATGGTAAATTTAGTCATTGTAGCAGTTTTTTATGAAAAAAATTAAAAAAAAAAGTCTGATGATTTCCTTAATGGACGTGTCCTTATTAAAAAAATAAATAATTTGAAACGAATGGACTACTGTTCTTTCTTAGGAAATAGAAAGTCAAACAAAGAATCTCTTAGTCTTTTGACACTCTTGTCTATTTTGTAACTCCACCTATTTCAATTTAATAAATTCAATACCTTAAGATATACTGTAAATTTTACTTCATTTTTTTTCACATACTACTGTGTCTCATTATTAGATTATTTCTGAAAAATCATGATTGTTAATATTATTAGTGTTATTTCCTTCGTCCCAAAATAATATGTTGGTTTTCATTTTCACACAGCTTCAGAATCAGTTGTTTTGTTAGTTAGGGCAAGTCCAAGAGATTCTTTGTTTGGCTTCCTATTTCCTAAGAAAGAATAGTACTACCTCCGTTTCAAATTATTTGTAGGAAATCACTAGAGTTTTTTTTTTTTTTTTTTATAAAAAGCCACTATAATGACTAATTTACCTATACATACTAATTAATGCTACAAGTTTGAAAATAAAAATACAACTTCCAACAATTATATGAGGTAAAAGTGGAAATAAATGATAATGAATTCATTGATTTTCTAAATGGATAGATCATTTGAAATAAAAAAAAAAACGATGTCCAACAGATAATTTGAAGCAGATAAAGTAGTTTTTTTAAAAAAAATTATGTCTTGAAAATTGTTTGACTCCCTATTTTAGAGGAAAATTGGATGTGAATGTACACACTCGTGGAGTAACTATTTAAGTCCTAAAAAATTGTGTTTTTCAAATAAACAAGGATTTTAAAATGGATTTTGGTTATATTTTTTATTTGTTATTAATGTATAATAAATCTCATTTTATAGAGATTTTAGTGTTTATAACATTTGTTAGATGTACAAGCATCAAATTATATAATAATAAAAAAGTACTAAAAATAATGGATGAAATCATTTACTTTGTTAAGAAATTAAAAATGATTTTATTACTGGAAAATTACCAACAATAGTTCAATAACAATAAGAAAATGTGTTTTAAAATGCAGAGGGAGATGATTTTGAAAGAAAATAATTAAACTATAATACTCCTGTGATAAATAATCTAGTTGTCAAACAGGTATTTTTGTCTGTAAACTCTCATGATTTTACTTTATATGTCTTTAAACATTATTTTTACTATATCAAGTTTTTAAATTTATATTTTTCATAACATTTAAACACTTTTTACAGAGTGTCAATTTCATATGTAGTAAAAAGTACGCTTATGTGGAATTATCAATTATATGCATATATCGCGTGATAAAAAAATATTTAAATATCATGGAACATATAAGTTTAAGATTTGATAAGTTAAAAATAAAATTTAACTAGTTGTATATCAAGTAAAATTGTGAAAATTTAGGGGCAGCATCAAGCTTAACCTAATATTTTTAACTCTTGAAAGACAATGTTAAAAAAAAAAATTATCTATGGGAATCAATATTAAATTCATATTAATTACTCCTTTGCTAGTTATGAATTATTTTTATATACTTCTAGAATAATACACAATGTTTCTTTTACTTCTTTACTTCCGAGTATAAAAACTAAATATACCCCATATATATATATATATATATATATGTGTGTGTGTGATAGATCTTTTAACACTAAGATATTCAGAGTAGGTAACAAAATGTCTAGTACTATTATATAAAATGAAAGATATCTTTTACAAAATAAAGAACATTTAATTTTTAAAGCATAAAAATTTTAATATTCTTTTCAATAGACTTTTTTATTTTAATTGTTCTATGTGCTAAATAGATAATGTTTTTTTCTTTAGCTTATTCTTTCTCTATCTTTTATTTTAATGATGCGGGGAGAGTACAAAATTTATTTTAAAAACTGATATTCAATTAATAAAATACTATTGAGAGCTACACTGATCCTATACTCTATGTTAAAAAAAAAAAAAAAAAGAGGTTAATTGAAATGTAATATTATGAACTTGTAAAAAAAACCATCAAAATGATCCAAGTAAAACTCAATAATTGTATATGTCTATAAGGAGGTCAACTCAAGTGTTGTTTTTAAAATAAAATAAAATAAAAGAATCAACCTCCCTCAGTGAGTGATTAAAAGCATAGTTATCAAACTCAGCTTGGTCCGACTGGTCAATCCGGTGACCAGGAGCCTGAATTGGGTTGAGTCACTTATTGGATCAAATAGGATATTGACCCGGAGAAATCCGTTTGACCTGTCTGATTTTTTAGTGACCTTGTCCATTCGGCTGGGTTTTTCACTGACCCAGTCATTAACCCACCCAATATTTAAAAAAATTGATGAAATTTAAATTTAGGTTGTTAAAGTTATTTTTTAGGACATTTACCCAACTACTCAAGTAAGATTTTGTTTAATCATTTTTGTTTGTCATATTTACTTATAACTAAATAATATATTTTATATAATATAATATTATGGTTTAATATATTTTTGAAATAATAAAAATACTAATATAATGTTTATTGAAATATTAATTGGTATATTTTTTATAAATTTGTGTTTAAAATGATAAAAAGGGATCGTAATCTATTAATCATCTTCACCTATCAATTTTAATATATTATTTATATTTTTAATAATTTATAAATTTACTTATATAAGTAAAATTATAAAAGAAAAACATCTTCAAAAATTAAAACATATTTTTTAATCAAAATATATTCAAATATATTCTATAGTATTAACATATAACTATAAAAATTAAATATATTTCTATAAATATTAAAACATAATATATAAATGTGAAAATTATATTTTATATATACTAAAATATATATTTTTATTGACCCAACGGTTCAACCAGTAATCCACTGGTTGAACTAATAATCTAGTGACTCAGGTACTCGACCGGGTCAAGCTCCGGACTGGGTCGGATAACTATGATCAAAAGCAGAAGGATAAGTTTTAATAACACTGTTTGTTAGGAAATAAATATGTGATTACATAAAATAATTTAATAACACAGGGGGGGTCAATGTCTACTAAAGGTTTTTAAATAAGGATACCTCATTCCATAAAAATACGTTCTGCTAACATACAGTTCAATGGACGGCTAGTATAATTAAAGTTAAAGAGAAGCAGAATGAAACAGAGCATTTTTTTTTTTTTAATTAAGACATGAAACAGAGTATCCTTTCAAAAAAAAAAAAAAAAGACATGAAACAGAGTAGTTGTGCGTGCACATCTTTGTTAAATTAACTGAAATTGGCGTTTCAGAGGAGGAGGGAAAAAAAAAAAAATTAATTGCAACCCACAAAGGCACAAATGGCTAATGTGGACAAAATTTTAAGTAAGCGTTTTTTTTAATGATTTAATTATTTATGTGTTGTAAGATACTCGAAATCTTCACTTAAAAATTCATTTAGATAAGATTTTTTTTATAATGGACTAAATGTAAGTGCAAGCATTAGTATTTTGTGGGTATTGGTTCTTATTTTATTGAAACTAAATTATTCAAATAAGCTCCGAAAAAGAAAAAAAAAATATCTACGCATGCCAAGTATGAATTATGTTGGTTTTGGTACAGGGTTTAGAATTTCACATCGCTAATAAACTATAACTTATTAACGATAGTTTTTTTTATGAGT
>CANYLF010011407.1:0-14968 GCA_948193215.1 Bocquillonia castaneifolia
GTTGGTGGTGTCCATTCATTTAGAACTTTATCCCAAACATCAATTTGATCACTATCCAAATAGCATTGCATGCTCAATTTCCAATATGGATAGTCACTTCCATTGAAGTAAGGTCTCAAGCTTCTAAAGTCATCACCCGACATCTCTAATGATCTTCAAGCTCCCAATTAAGGTGCAGATGAGCTGTTAGGCTCTGATACCAATTGAAGTGCCCAAGAGGGGGGGGGGGGGGGGGGTTAATTGGTGCGGAATTAAAAAATAAAAATTGCTTTGGAGAATAAACATAATTTTATAGTGGTTCGATCCAACTTTTAACCTACGTCCACTTCTCCCAAATACACAGTTTGGGGTTCCACTACCACAAATGGATTACAAGGAGATTTAATGGGCAATCTCCAACCTTTACAATGAAGATTTCACAGGCTATCTTCAACCTTTATAATGTGAGATTTCACAGGCTATCTCATGACCTTTACAATGAAGATTTAACAGGCTAGCTTCAACCTTTACAAAGAGAATTTCAAAGGCTCTCTCCAAACCTAGAGTTTAACAAGGCTCACCCCAAACCTAGTGTTTACAAGGCTAACACCAAACCTATCCAAGTGTTTTCCAATCCTCACAAAGATTGACACTTGTACAAGGTAGAAAGACCACTCAACCCAAGCAACAAATGCTCTATAGCTCTAACTACCCACACACAATAAATTCCTAAATGAATTTATTTACAAAGAAATTTAGAAAAATTAATTGCAAGAGTTTGGCTATCTAAGAATGTGTGTTATATTTTTAAACACAATTAAGAGGGGTATTTATAGCCTTAAACCCCAAATCTAGCTGTTGGAAATAGTTTAAAAAAGGTTTCCAATGGATAGTTAACTTTTTGAATTTTTCAGGATTACCGTTGAATCACGAGCGTGAAATCTTCCTCGCGACGGTGAAATTTAAAAAGTTGTTGAACGGTAACTTTGTCTCGGGATCTAGCGAAGCTCGCGGGGGTGAAAGGATTTTCACGGGCACGACCAACTTTGCGTAGATAAGGCTGTGCTTTTTATTTCTTTAGTCACAATTTCACATGGGCGAAATCATAGTTCGCGGGCGCGACAAACTTGCGTAGATAAGGCTGTGCTTTCTGTTTCTTTGGTCACAATTTTGCGTGGGCGAAATACCTTGTCGCGGTCGCGATCTTGCTCAGTCATGAAGGCGATCTTCATTTCGCGTGCATATGTAGAAATAGAGCTTTCAGCATTATCTAGAGGACTTTGTCGCAAGCGTGATTCCTTAATTGCGGGGGCGATTGAGTCCAAAAACAAATAGAGAGTTTAGAGCTTTCTGGAGCACTTTGTCACGAGGGCGAGGCGATCCTTTGGTCGCGGTCGTGATTTAAGAGTCCAAGACATTTTCATCGTGTCAACTTGAATTTAATCAATCCTGCACTCTTGGAAACTTTTTTAAATATATAATTAAGGTTGTTAAGCTCAAAATAAGATAGATTGAAGGTACTTCGGCCAACATAAGAATTATAGCACAAAACCATCATTATCCGTTTTATACATTATTTAACTTATCGCACTATTTCTATCTATATATTAAACTTATTTAAAGTTCCGAACAGTCCGTCACAGTCCGATAATCAATTATTTTGTTAAATGGTCTAACAGTCCTAAAGTCTGATTTAATTAATCTGATAATTAAATCAATCCAATTCGATATCAATTTAACTTAATTATAACATTTATAACGTAGTTATAATCGAGAAAACATTAAATCATTAAATTAGACGTGTAGCACATGAATCGAGAAATTACATAAACCACCATTTTGCTTTCGGGATTTTTAATTAATACACCGTACATAATTAGACCGACATACAGTTATGAAAGTTGCTCAAAATAATTTTAGATAATTTTTAAAATATTTTCGGGCTCGTCGGAGTTGGGACCCACTGCCACCTCAGACGGCCTCCACCCACAACCCAGAAAGCTTCGCAACTCACCAAGGAAACCAAATATGAAACCCACGCACTCAAACACACCACCAGTCTACCGGATCGAAGAGAAATAGACGTTGAATCCAGGTTTTCTGACGAGGCCTCCACCACCATCCTCCGTTTGATTCAGCGTCGCGGGATAGTTGATCTAATGGTTTTGGAAGGTCCTGAGTTCGATTTTGGTGGTTTTATGGCCTGAAATTAATCGGAGGTGGGAGAACCGTGAGGGTTGAAACGTCAGGATTTTTGAACCTTCAATTCTCCGATATCAGGTGACAGCGATGGGAGTTTTCGATATGATTAGATTCGTGAGGTTGTAAACTTTCGTTTGGTAGCAAGATCGAAGCTTGAGGTGGCCGGAAAAGGAATCTCTGACGGCAAGGGTGTCTCGGGCTACAGTGACACTCTCTAGAGAATTCAGGTACTGTTGGGGTAATTGTCTGTTGAAGTTTTGGGTTGCAATTGAGCCCATTAATAGTTTTAGGCTTCAAAAATCTGAAGTTTTAGGTTTTCATCTAGGTCCTTTTCATCAATTAAATCTTTTTATCAACTCAGTTTTTCACCAAATTTTTATGGTAAGCTCAGAAATATTTTAACACGTTCAAACCAATTTTTAGCTTAAACGGACATCGTTAACTATTATTTTTAATTATTGAAGATTAAAGCTTAATAAATCTATATAATTAATTCCTGAGTTAGAAATTAAATTAATGAGGATCACGGGTATTACTTTCTCCCCACCTTAAGATAATTTCATCATCGAATTTAAGAACGTACCTCATTGAAGAAACAAGTGGGGAAACTGCTTCCGTATATACTGCTCCAGCTCCCAAGTGCAATCTTTAACTGAATGATTTCTCCAAACCACTTTCACCATCAGGATTGACTTGGATCTCAACTGCCTCACTTGATGATCGATCACAGCTACTACATATTCATGATATGTCAAATCCTCCCCAATCTCAATGTCGTTGGTTTGGATCACATGGGATGGGTCAGAAATGTACTTTCTCAATATAGATACATGGAAGACCGAGTGGATTCTAGACAACTCTAGTGGCAAGGCCAATCTGTAAACCACATCACCAACTCTAGCCTTAATTTCATAAGGTCCCACGTATCTAGGTGCCAATTTACCCTTCTTACCAAATCTCATTACCCCTTTCATAGGTGACACCTTCAAAAACACCCAGTCGCCAACATCAAAAGAAACATCTTTTCTCTTAGGATCTGCATAGCTCTTTTGTCGGCTAAAAGCTATCTTCAACCGCTGTTGGATTAATGGAACCCTTTCAGAAGTAATCTGAACCAATTCATGTCTAGAAAGCTACTTCTCACCAATATCCCAACACAAAGGGGATCTGCACTTTCTGCCATATATTGCTTCAAATAGTGCCATTTCGATGCTGGCATGATAGTTGTTGTTATAAACAAATTCAATCAATGGAAAGTTCAAATCCCAATAGCCACCAAAGTCCATGGAACACATCCGTAACATGTCTTCTAAGGTTTGAATAGTTCTCTCAGACTGCCCATCTGTCTGAGGGTGAAAAGCTATGCTAAAGTCTAATCTAGTTCCCAAAGCTGATTGCAGCTCTCTCCAGAACATCGAGGTAAAACTCGAATCTCTATCTGATACAATGGACTCTGGAACTCCATGCAGATGTACTATTTCAAAAATGTACAATTCAACCAACTTCTGCACAGTGTAGTTCTTCTTGACAGGGATAAAATAAGCTGACTTAGACAATCAATCAACAATCACCCAGATCGAGTCATACCCACTCTGGGTACGAGGTTTCCTGGTAACAAAGTCCATTGTAACCATGTCCCATTTTCACTCTAGGATGGGTAATGGCTGAAGCAATCATAAGGTCTCTGGTGCTCTAATTTCACCTTCTGACAAGTCATGCACTTGGACACAAACTCTGCTATATCCTTCTTCATACCACTCCACCAGTACATGTTTTTCAGATCATGGTACATTTTAGTTGCATCTGGATGAACACTGTAAGGTGTATGATGAGCTTCCTCCATAGTCTCCTTCTGCAGGTTGTCAACTTTAGGTACACACACCTTAGTGCCCATCCTTAAAATGCCTTCACCATCAACCCTGAACTCTTATGTTATGTCTTGTTACACCTAGTACAGAATCTTTTGTAACTCTGGATCCTGTGAGTGAGCTGCTTTCACTCAGTCCAGAAATACAGGTCTTACTCTGAATTGTGCTATCAAGCATCCATGCCTATTCACCCACCATTGTAAGCCATGATCAAACAGTTGGTCAATTTCCCTGTATAGAGGTCTCCTTCCAACACTGATATGAGCAAGACTTCCAGCTGATTTCTTGCTCAAGGCATCTGCCATAACATTCATCTTCCCAGGATGATACATGGTTGAACAGTCATAATCTTTCAATAACTTCAACCATCTAGTCTGCCTCATGTTCAGGTTACTCTACTGAAATATATACTTTAAGCTTTTATGATTAGTATATATCTCACAGGGTACACCACAGAGATAATGCCTCCAAATCTTCAAGGCAAAAACCACAGCTACCAACTCCAGATCGTGGGTAGGGTAATTCCTCTCATGGTTCTTCAACTGTCTAGAAGCATAAGCCACTACATGACCATTCTGCATCAGTACACACCCTAAGCCCACTCTTGAAGGATCACAGTACACAGTAAAGCCATTAGTCCCAGAAGGCAAGGTCAACACAGGTGCTGCAGTCAACCTCTCCTTTAGCAACTGAAAGCTGTTTTCACAAGCTTCATCCCATTCGAATCTGACATTCTTCTGAGTCAAGCGTGTTAATGGTGTTGCTATCCGAGAAAAGTCTTATACAAATCTCCGATAGTAGCCTGCCAAACTCAGAAAGCTTCGAATCTCTATGACTGTGGTAGGTCTAGGCCAATCTAATACAGCTTCAACCTTTCTCGGATTAACCTGAATCCCATCATTGGACACCACATGCCCCAAAAAAGTAACACTGTCCAGCCATAATTCACACTTTGCATACAACTGCTCCCTTCTCAAAGTCTCCAATACCATCCTCAAATGCTGTTCATGCTCTTCTACACTTCTAGAATACACCAAGATATCATCAATGAACACGATCACAAACCGATCTAGAAATGGTTTGAACACTCTGTTCATCAAGTCCATAAAGGCTGCTGGAGCATTCGTCAACCTAAAGGACATCACCAGAAACTTATAGTGACAATATCTAGTCTAGAATGCATTCTTAGGAATATCTTCTCCTCTGATCCTCAACTGATGATAACCTAATCTCAAGTCGATCTTAGAAAAGCATTGGTCACTTTGCAGTTGATCAAACAAATCATCAATACGGGGAAGTGGATACTTGTTCTTTACTGTCACCTTGTTCAGTTCTTTGTAATCAATACAGAGTCGGAGTGTACCATCCTTCTTCTTTACAAACAACACAAGTGCACCCCAGGGAACTGGGTCTTATGAAACCCTTGTCAAGTAACTCCTGTAACTGCTCCTTCACCTCCTTCAACTCAGCTCGGGCCATTCTGTATGGCGGTATAGAAATGGGAGCGGTTCCAGGCACTACATCAATACAGAACTCAATCTCCCTGTCAGGTGGCAATCCTGGTGACTCTTCTGGAAACACCTCCGGATATTCACAAACTACCGGCACATCACTTACATCATCTGCTTCCAGAGTTGTATCTCTGACAACTGCCAGAAATCTCTGACATCCACGCCTAAGCAACTTTCTAGCAATGATTGTAGAAATTAAGTTCTGAGGCATTGCACACTTCTCACCTTTAAACTTAAACTCTTCATCTCCAGGCATTCTAATATCACTTCTTTCATTCTGCAATTCAGGGTAGCATAATGTTGGGACAACCAGTCCATTGCTAGGGTCATATTTAAATCCATTACATTAACATCTCTAATTCATCGTCATTCTTATCTTAGAGCCATCACAGATCCATAAAAAAAATATCGATGGTCAAAATGTAGTTCAACGTAATAACCACTATTGAGGGATCACCATTCCAGTTCTTTAACCAATTGTTGTAGTTGGACTAGCCAAAACTCTCTATCATTGAACCCGCTGTCTTACATGTTTACACTGTGTTAATATGACTTAAAATCGATTCTCCAGCGTACAAAAGTATTTCGTAGCTCTGCGCCTTGCATATAATGTAGAACTTCATATCTCTTCTACTTACATCTTTATATCTGGAGAACTTTACAATACTCAAGGTTTATTTAAAAACTTTTTTAAAAAAAAATTAAATTTACCGTCCGTAAAATCCTTAAACTCACTTTTACTTTTTCTTCGGACTCTCAACACTATGTCTAGAGGCGGTCGACCATACGAAGTGTAGATGTAATGAACAATATGATTTATAATATAAAATTATGAATATGCTTCTATGTCATGCCGTATGTTTTAATGCTATTGAACAATGATGTAATGCATTAAGATACGTGCAAATTTTATGCATGTTCCTAATTTACTTTCCTTTGGACATCGACGTTGGGTGTTAAAACCATTTAAAAGAATCAATTTCCAAAAATATTTCATGAAAATTTATCCTCACAATATTAAAACTCAATTGTCATAGTGAAATTATATTCGAAAATATAGTTCGAGGCCACTAATTATAAAATTTTAAATTAATATAATAATAAATCCCTTCGTAGTTGTCAGCCCTCATAGATATCAAGGCTCGCCTCTTGCAGTTCCTTCTTACAGGCATATCATTATTACTAACGGATCTCTTCAACATGTTCTTCAAAACTTAACCGTTGTACTAAGATTTTCTACCATTACGTAAAACTATTCATTATAACCTTTAAACATCTACACCTTATATCCATTAGCTTATCTATATCACATAAACTATATAAACTTAAATGACACAAATAAATCCTAACGGTACGCTGAATTCTAGAAGTAAGGAAAACTTAACAAAGACGATAAAGGATCCTATGTTGCAATAGTTTCAAGAGAAGACTCTAACACTCTAAAGAAATAGAATATGCATAAAATAAAACCATAAGCTTTGATACCAATTTTGTCACGACCCAAACCCGGGTTACGTGACCAGCGCCAGGGAACGGGAAAGCTATATGCTACCGGAACCCGTGGCTAGCCTAACCCCTGTTAAACATCATAACTCAACATAATATACCAGAATTATATATTCTGGTTTCACAAAATAATATAAACCTGCTCAAAAAGATATATAAATAATCCATAAAGTCATCTGATATTATAACATAGTCAGCATATAAGCTGGATGCCTCACTGGGCTGTCATCATCCATCATAGATAGAAAACATTCATAGATAATGTAATACAACATCATTATAACACTAAATGTCTGATAAGATCCATAAATATAACATCCAGACACAAAGGTGATACTACTGCAGCACTAGAGTTCATACATTCGAATAATAGTACTAAAACATACTCAAAATAGCCGGTGAAGAAGAAGACCGACGAAGAGACTTTTTGACAGAGGACTGAAGAGAATCCTGAAAAATAAATTGAGGGGAGTCAGACCTCACTGAGTGAATTAAATCCATACTTATAAAATGCAACCTAATACACACAAGCACACATAATATATAATATAAATACTACTATACATACAGTCACACAGATGGATGATTCAATCATAGCATACAAGGTGGAGGATTGAGATAGAACACCTACGGACTTCTACCTCAACCCAATCTTAATATTTCACTTATGTCCACGCGGGTCTTTTTTGCAACATATCTCGTCTGGCACTCGGGAAGCCCTCACCGAGCAAGCCCCAGAATATAAAAGCAACTGCCTCCCGGGAAGCCCTCACCAAGCAAGCCGCAGTGCAAATAATGAATAAAAGGATCGGTGCCCGGGAAGCCCTCACCGAGCAAGCCCCGTCCTGTGCTCATGCCATACCACATACCTGACTCCTGTGTGCACACAGTCTGGTGACACCCACCAGGTAGCTCGTCCCATAACGATCCTCCAACCGCAAGCACAACAATTCACAACAATACTTATAGAATATGCATAACATATATATATATATATATATATATATATAATACTAATAATAATAACATTAAATAATAACAACAATAGTAATAATAATAGTAATAATAATGAAAATCCTAATATTATGCATATATATAATGAATGCATCTAATATGAATGTTATGATATAGTATAAATAATTCTAATAGCAATTCACAAGTATGAATTTAACTCACAGGATGAGTGTGCGCCTCTATGCGCTTCTAAACCGCTAGCTCTGTCTTTGTTCCTGCTACTCTCTACAGAATATATAAAGAATATGATTAGATAAAGATCATAACCTAATTACTAATTAAATCTAGATTTCTATTTAGAACTTGACACATATAGCATCAACCTATATCTATATCGCATTATACCATTTAGTTCATGAAACTCGATGTCACGTTTTACGAGAAAATTTTACTAAAAATTTTATAGAACCTCCCCTGTAAAATGGACATCTCTCCACCGAAGTGGAGCCCATCCTGCAATTAAACAACACTTCTATAATCACCAACCAATTGCCAGGCCTACCGATATACCCGGACTTACCAAACATAACAATTATAGCACAAAACCATCATTATCCATTTTATATATTATTTAACTTATCACACTATTTCTATCTATATATTAAACTTATTCAAAGTCCCGAACAGTCCGTCATAGTCTGATAATCAATTATTTCGTTAAACGGTCTAACAGTCCTAAAGTCCGATTTAATTAATTCGATAATTAAATCAATCCAATTTGATATCAATTTAGCTTAATTATAACATTTATAACATAGTTATAACCTAGAAAACATCTAAACGATTAAATTAGAAGTGTAGCACGTGAATCGAGAAATTACATAAACCACCATTTTGCTTCCAGGATTTTTAATTCACAAACCGTATATAAGTAGACCTACATACAGTTATGAAAGTTGCTCAAAATAATTTTAGATAATTTTAAAAATATTTTCGGGCTCGTCGGAGGTGGAACCCACTGCCACCGCAGACGGCGGCTCGTGGGATCCACCTCCCGCAGTCTGTGGTGGCTGGAGTACCAACTAGCCTCCACCCACAACCCAGAGAGCTTCGCAACTCACCAAGGAAACCAAATATGCAACCCACGTGCTCAAACACACCACTAGTCCGTCGGATCGAAGAGAAATAGACGTTGAAGCCAGGTTTTTCGACGAGGCCCCCACTGCCGTCCTCCGTTTGATTCAGCATCACGGGATAGTTGATCTAGAGGTTTTAGAGGGTCCTGAGTTCAATTATGGTGGTTTTACGGCCTGAAATTGATCGGAGGTTGGAGAATTGTGAGGGTTGAAACGTCGGGATTTTTGAACCTTCGATTCTCCGATATCAGTTGACGACGATGGGAGTTTTCGGTATGATTAGATTCGTGAGGTTGTAAACTTTCGTTTGGTAGCAAGATCGAAGCTTGAGGTGGGGAAAAGGAATCTCTGGTGGCAAGGGTGTCTCGGGCTACAGTGACACTCTCCAGAGAATTCGGGTACTGTTGGGGTAATTGTTTGTTGAAGTTTTGGGTTGCAATTGAGCCCATTAGCAGTTTTAGGCTTCAAAAATCTGAAGTTTTAGGTTTTCATCTAGGTCTTTTTCATCAATAAAATCTTTTCCTTAACTCGGGTTTTCACCAAATTTTTATGGTAAGCTCAGAAATATTTTTAACACGTTCAAACCAATTTTTAGCTTAACAGACATCGATAACTATTATTTTTAATTATTGAAGATTAAAGCTTAATAAATCTATATAATTAATTCCCGAGTTAGAAATTAAATTAATGAGGATCACGGGTATTACATAAACATAAAAGATAAGAAATAAATCAATAAATAATTACAATAATAAGAAGATAATGATGAGGAAAGAATTAAATAAATAAAAATAGAGAAAGTACTAGTTTGCAGTATTAATATTCAATAAGTAACAAAGAGATAAAGATCAAAAAAAATTTTGTAAAAAAAGTGATAATTAAGTTATAACAAATATTTCGCTAATTATCTTACAATAATTAGGTGATAATCTATTAATTTAAATGGAACCTGATAATATAATTAATTTATGGCGTAACTTTTGTATGTAGAGAGGGAACAAAATTGGCGCTCTTTTTTTGTTTTTCATAAAAAATTTGAGGCTCTATGTTTTTTTTTTTTGAAGGGAAAATAAAAACATCAATCCAAACTTGTGTTGTTTTAGGAAGTAAAGACAGTATCAGTACACTCTTAAGAACCTAGAAATTTTTTTTAAAAAAAAAATCAACAAAGTTGAATTCCTATTTTTCATATGATAATAATTTACTGATGTTTTTGAAAAAAAAACATTATAAAGAGTGTCAAATGAGAAGCTCATACATACGCCTTGAATTAGTCAAAAGAGTGATAATGTATTAATTTATAAAATAAAATATTAATACATAATAAACATTTTATCCTATTAAAATGAAAGAAATATATTTATTAATCATCAAATTTTAATTGTATATTATGAAAATAGAATTTCAATTTCATTATGAATTTAAAATATCTAATGCAAATAATATATGGGGTGGGGTGCATGTGTTGACTAAAAGATAATGAATTCTATGAAAAGTAAATTATATTTATAATATAAATTTAAGAGCATTGAAATCAAATGCTTTTTTGTTTTGCAAAATCAGTCCTACCGAAAATATGTGTGTGTGTGTATATATATATATGTTTGTATGTATGTCTTTCCCATTAAAAAATTACTTGAATTTTGTAAGAAAGCTTTAATTTTTTTAAATTTATTAGGGAAAGTAATTAAATTAATTTTTTTTGCAAAATTTTACCAATCAATTAAAAATAATCAATGTAATATCTAAGAATGCCATGTATGTAACGTTTTATGTAAAAAATAACTACTTTTTTTTTTATGAAAGAGTGAAAAAATGTCAAAGAAACAAAATTACTACTAAAATGTTAGTTGCGTTTAGACATGTACATGGCAGGGCTTGGGAGCTTACGGGACTAATCCTGACTCTTGAATAATCAAGTTCAAACCGGATTAAATGCAGTTTGGTCCTAAATTAAGTGTCCAAACCCGGTGTGGGTCGATTTTTTCTTCCCAACGTTATATTTTTACTAAATTTAAAGCTCAAGCCCATTTATAAAAAAATTGGGTCTAATACAGGTTCGGGTTCGAGCCGCACATTTATAGGAATATGGTGTCCAAGCAATTCAAGGCGGGCAGGCAACCAGACCCATGAACAGTTCTACTTGCGTTGGACCAATTTACATTGTGTTAGCTGGGAAAACTTGTACGTGGATAGGAAGTAAATCAATTGAGTTGACAGGAAGTAAATCAATTGAGTTGATAACAAATGGAGCCATTTTCAGCCCATTGATGACTTTGGGATGAGTTCTTTAATTAATTAAACGAGTTAAGTTTAAGTTCAAATTTTATATTCATTTATTTAAATAAACCGAACTTAAGTATTAAGATGGTCAAATTGTTTATATTTGTTAATAGTTCCAATAAAAACTCACGAGAATGTACATTTGTAAACTCGTGAGTTTAATTGATATATGTATTTAGACTTTGGAAGAGATAATTGAAACCAAATTAATAATATGTAATTTATATATCGATTTCACATATATAAAAATAAATTGTTCAATGAATATTTAATTTATAAATATTTTTAATCATTAAAAATAGTTATATATATATATATATATATATATATATATATATATATATATATATATAAAATTCATATAACAAACTTGATAATATTCTATTAGGCTTATGAATACTTTACAAGTATAATAATGTTCGACTTGAAGTCACTCATTTATTAAATGAGTCTAAAAATAGAAATTAAGTCTAATTATTTTAATAAATGAATAGAATCTGAATACGTAACAACTCGGATCAGCTCAATTACAATGCATAGGGAATATTAAGCTTGTGTTAATCAGTTTGACTCAAATTTGTCCCTATCATCAAGCTAAACTTTGGACCCTAAATATATATATATATACTCAATTTCTTTTGATTACACATGTTGTATTTGAATGGTAAAAGTACTAATCATTAATTATTCAAGCAATATAATATTATCCACAATATGATAAATATTTACGGTCTTAAATTGGGCTAAAAAGCAAAATTTTTATTTTTGATAATATAATAAGATATTAATTTTAAATGACTTTTTAGATTTTCTTTAATTCCATTCTTATCAGAATTATCATCACAATATCTGTCAAGGATGCTTGCGCTAAAGGGTGGCATAAGATGGTTTTAACCACTTCTTGAATTAGATCAGCTGAAAGAGGATCCCTTGAATCAGGTTTCAGAGCCAACAGTTGATCAAACATGTGCTTCACAAGAATATAGCAGATCTCAGCCCATACTTTCAATTTAGTCGATGGTTTTCTTCTATATAACAATTGTATCTGATTAAACCAGAACAACGGAAGTCGTGAGTAGGAAACAACTGTGCATTCAGATAGTGCACGGAGACAAGCAAATCTTTTATCATTGATGACTCTGATACATCACTGCTTATAAGTATTGGAAATAGCACATGAAAAGTTGCTTGTCTCAGGAATAGACCACCTGGGGATTATGGGGCACAGTTCAAGGTCATCGGCACCGATAAAGCAGCGGTGAGAATTGGTGCTTTTAGTGCCTTGATGGGAAAAGGAGAAAGTTTGGATTAATTGGTAGCATTTGCTATTAGACTGGGAAGAGAAGAATTAATGTTTTGATCCCCATTAAAAAAAAAAAGGAAAGAACTAATGTTTTGATGTTACATAAGATTGAATTTAATTAAAATATATCATAATGTTTATTCTGTATTAATATATAATTTTATACTGTTAATATAGTTTATTTTAATTTAATAAGTTCCTTCAAAAAAATTTAATTTAATAAGTTTATTGATAAGACACTTCAATATTACTGTTAGGGGTTTATTGTGATAACAATCCTCAAGTAGGGTGTAAATGATTTAAGTGGAGTCGAGTATTAAGTTCGGTTCTAAATTCTCAAGTTCGAGCTCGAGTCGAATATTAGAAGCTTGAAATTGAGCTAACCTAATCGAGCTTTAATAAAAATAACATTTTCAATAATTATATAAATAATGATTGATATCGATGTAAGTCATATAATATTAATTAATTAGTTAATATATAAAAATGATAAAATAATTGATTGTTGATAGGTGTAATACCTATAATTTCTGAAATTGGTTATTTTCTAATTCGGGAATTAATTCTAAGGATTAATTAAGCTTTAATCATCTAAAATTAAAAATAATAGTTACTGGTGTCCGTTTAAGCTAAAATTATGATCGAACGTGTTAAAAATATTACCGAGCTTGCTGTAAAAATTTGGGACAAAACTGAGTTAAGGAAAAAATTTAATTAAGGAAAAGGACTAATTTGAAAACGTAAAACTTGGTCTTATATACTCAAAATCAGTAGATGGGGTTAACTGACAGAAATAACTTAAAACTAATATCCTAAACAGTACCCAAATCTCTCTGCAAATTACCACTGTAGCCCGAGACATATTTGCAGCGGATTCACCCATTTCTGGCCACCATATTCTCCAAGCTTGGTACCAAATTAAAGAGCTCTCTGAGATGAACCCATTCATACCGATTTTGGTCATTGCCGTTGCCGGAGCAACATGAACGAAGCCTCTGAAGTTCCGACGAAACGGTTGGTCGTGGTTGGAGCTCCTCAGACGGTTGTTGGGCCAAATCAAATCCATAAACTTGTAGATCGTGGAGTGTAGAGTGTGATAGGCCTTTGGATCGACGGAAAAGATGGAGAAACGATGGTGAATGGAGTTGGTGAGTGTTCTCGGTTCCGACGGGGTTTGAAGCTTCGATCTGCACGTTGTGGTGGAGCTGGAGGCGTGTGGGTGGTGGATTCGAGCTCTTTGGTGAATTTTGCAGCTGTTGGTGAGTGTTCCACCTTCTCTGGCCATCTCAGGTCCCCTTGTGTGGTGGCGTTAGGACCCCACGCGCCACCATGGGCGGTGGCCGTGGGGCCCAGACTGAAAATCATCAAAAATATTTTTAAAAAATTCCTAAAAATATTCCGGACAACTTTAATTGATGATCGATAGGCTAATTGTGTACGGTTTGTGAATTAAAAATCCCGGAAGTAATTTGACGATTTATGGAAATTCTCAAAATACGTGTTACGCGTCTAATTTAATTGTTTAGATGTTTTGTATGTTATAAACATGTTATAAATGTTATAATTAAGTTGAATTGATATCGAATTGGATTAATTTAATTATCAGATTATTTAAATTGAACTTTAGGACTGTTAGACCGTTTAACTGAATTCTGTAAATTCGGACTGTTAATGTAACAACCCGAATTTAACACCATATAATACGGATTAATATATATAATGATAGTAATTAATCATAAATTAAAATCCAATTGAAAAGTCCCTTCGAAAATAAATTTTTCTCTGAAAAGAGGGTTGCAACGATCGTTGTGAACAGTGCAACGATCGTTGTGAAATTTGCAACGATCGTTGTGGATGAACAGTGATCGTTGTAAAATACACGAAAATCAGCCAAAAATCCAGTAAGGTACACGAGCTCGTGGGAAAATGGCAACGAGCTCGTTACAAATTAGCAACGATCGTTGTGAATAGTGCAATGATCGTTGTAAGCCAAAAATCACCAAAACGAAATTTTTATACAGAAAACACAGTCTAAAAACAGTATTTCCGACTTTCCTTTGTAAAAATAAACTCATACAGGCTCAAAACCTTATAAACATATATATAACTTTTCGATATATTAAAAGCAAAACCAAAACATGATTCTCAATATGAATTTATATCAATACATACAATTTTGCATATTGAATCTCAATCCAACATAAACTACAAATATATAGTACAAAA
>CANYLF010011408.1:0-14087 GCA_948193215.1 Bocquillonia castaneifolia
TGATTCAAAGTTGTTTCTTGCACACCCAAAGTGTTTAGGAACTCTTCTCTTGTGTTATTTGATGTCCCAAGAGTTTATATATAAGCTCCCATGAAAATAGAGCCGTTACCCATCAACCAACGACTATTTTTCACTTTAAAACGGCTATTTTTCGTCACCTGACAAAGTGCAACAGCCCGTGCAACGCCCCGTTGCAATTTACAATGCCCCATTACACTTTGCAACTCCTCATTATACTTTTCAATGCCCCGTTACACTTCTGCAACGAGATGGGCTTGGCCCGTGACCCTTACTGCTTCTTTTTGCTGAAATTTCGCAATTGCAACGGGTCATTACCATTTCAAAAATGGTCGTTTCAATCATAACCTTTTATTTACAGAAATGCTCTGAAATTTTTATGTTAAAAACTTCATACCTTTTTCTAAAATTTTGTATCTCACAAAATTTTTCTAGTTCCATCATCTTGATGAATTAAAAAATCAAAACATTTTGGTGCTCCGAAAATTGCATAGGTCTCACTCCAACATGCATTTCTCCCAATCTACAAATCCTTTTAATGTGATTCAAAATCCATATGAAACTAGACTTACAGGGATACAACCCCATAAAATTTTAGATCAAAATTACTTCTATAGAATTTTTGGCATCATTTTGAACATGACCTATCTGCATAGTCTTCTGTATTCAATCTTGAGCATAATTCACTTAAAAATCTAAAACTCCAAAATTAATGCTCCAAATTGAATTCCATTTTTTGCTCTAGAAAGTAGACATCAATATCTTTCCATCCATATATAATTTGACTATATAGTATCTCAATAGATGTACCTAAAGCTACTCCAAATACTAGTTTAGTATGCAGTCCCACAATTGGCTTCTTTGGATTTCTTCAAAGCTTGATTCTCCAATCAACCTTAACCATTACCATACTCTCCAAATCACATCCTAAGCTTATAAACTCCAAGCTCTCACATTTTCCCAAGTGTGTTCATTAGGTTCACACTTAAACCTATCCACCTTTTCCCAAGTGTTTTAAATAGGTTTACACTTAAACATATCCACCTATGAAACTCTCCGTCTAATTCTCATCAATGCACTTCTCAAACTTCATATTATACCTTGAAGCATTCCTCCAAATGATTAAAGCATCTGTAGATGTGTGTTTGAAAGGTGTTAAACTGGGTATTCAAGTTGGTGATAAATTATGGAATTCTTTCACCATTAAAGGTACAACTTCCGGTTTGTAATCCTAGTCCTCCTTTTCCTCTTCATCATCATTCAACTCTATTGCAAATATCACAATACGATTGCCTTGGATAGCATTAAGGACTGTATCATCATCTTCATCAAGTGCTCTTGTGCACTTGCATTGCATCCATCACCAATAAGACACTTAGCAACTATATTAGTGCTAAGACAATGTTTTGCATCATCAAAATCATTAATGGATCCTTGAGGTCAACATTCTCCCTACTAATGGATCTTTGGGGTCAATATAGATATATATATATACACCCAAGTTAGGCTCTGATACTAATTGTTGAGAAAATCGGACCGGATAGAGCAAGAACACAGCTAATAATTTGAGAAAATAAAGATAAAGAATAATAAAAAAATAAAACATACAGATTTTACGTGGAAAACCCCTAAACAAATCAGGGTAAAAACCACGGTCAAGGATAAAAGAATTTCATTATGAGAAAATAATAGGAGTTACAACCTCTCTATTTATAAAAGAGAAAACACTGAAATTCTCTCTCTATAATAGGAGAAAATAATCATTCAACTCTCTAATATTTTTCTCTATTTCTCTCTATATATTTTTTTCTCTCTGAATTGGGATGGTTTCCTTTTTAAATAGGCAGGAGATTACGCGTACAAACGCGTAATACAGCTGCTTCCCTCTTTTGCACCGAAGAAGCACCGAAAAACAAAGAAATAATTTTCTTTGCTTTATCAAAATTAGCGGCTCTTTTCGGCCCCTAACAGGCATATCCAAATTACAAGACCCTTTTTGTAGCCCCTAGCTGACTACACTAATCAAAATTTGAAACTAGAACTTGTCCCTAAAAATTGTTTATTTATAATCATTTATATATCAATCTTGTATGATATATTCTCAAAGGAAAAAGCAAGATTACTTGGGTAGAGAAGCAGCTTTTTCTCATATCCTTTGAACGAAACGTCCATTGTGAAAGCTTCTACCTGAAACATCAGAATCAAAGCTTTCCAATGGATATGAAAGTTTAGTGCTCTTCCAATTCTTGTACAGCGCATATCTAAATACCTGTTGATCATCAATACCTTCTACACAATCTACAACCAAATCCAAATAAATTCATGCAAAGAAATCATAATATTTGTCCAAGGGAAATAAAAAAGAACTTAACCAAGATTCAAAAGAGGTTAAATATGAACTATTTTCTTTCTAAACTTGATTCCAATGTTCAAGGCAACTGCAATGCGATAGCTTGATATATCAACTTCTTTAATTATTTATTTGTTTAGGGAGGAGTGAATTCGATCCTTTAATTCCCAAATAGATTATAAATGTCCCAACTATACTAAGCTATACAGACACCGCTACATAAATTACTTTGTTTATTAATGACATCTGAATAAGATGTTAGAAAAAAAATGACTCGATGTGGAGAGATTTAAGGAAATCAATTCAAAGCAAATGACAATTCTTTGAAGATTCTTAACCTTTTCAAAATCAAAGGGTATGAAAATTAAAGTGCATCGGCTAGTTGAAGAAGAGCTAGCGGAATATTCCTTCCGTTAGTAGTAATCATGTTAATGAAATTCATCTTCATAGTCTTGTCAAGTAATCATTTCAGCCCTTCAATTGCTATAACAAAAAGGAAGGGAGAGAGAGGATCTTCTTGTCGAACACGACATTCTATATCATATTGATCAGTGGGGCGACCATTAATTAGGACAGACAATTGTGAGGAGGAAATACAAGTATTCATCCAATCAACCCATTTGTTATCAAAATCCATGTCTTATCACAGAAAGTAAGTATAACCTGGGAGATGCTGTCAAAAGCCTTTCTGAAGTCCAATTTAAGACAAAGCAGACGCTTTTTCTTGACCTCGCAATTGCAGATTGAAGAAACTCGTTGGCAATCATTGAACATTCTAGAATACTTCTGTCTTTCACAAAAGCATGTTGATTGTTAGAGAGAATAGATTGCAGCACACAAGACAATCTGAAATAAAGAAGCTTAGCTAAAATTTATAAACTCCACTGATTAGACTTCTGAAATCTTTGAACTTAGAAGCACCAACCAATTTAATTATGGATGAGAATAAGGAAAGCAGAATTCAATCCTCTAGGCATTAACGAATGAGAGTAGTAGAAGTCCGACAACAAATTAATGATATCAATTTTAAGAATCGGTTGTGCTTTCTTATAAAAGAAAAAAATTAAATTCATCCGAACTTGGGGATTTATCATCACCACAACTAGAGAGGGCTACCCATATTTCTTTTTTTTCATTGAAAACTCATTAATAAGAAATTGATTTTGTTCCTCATCCACCTTAGAAAAATTCAAAGAAGAGAGGTTCAACCAAACACGGTAATTACACTTGAAAAGAGATGAATAAAAATTAACTTATTGCCTTTTTATTTCTTTAGGATATGAAATGATAGTTACCAATAGAGATGGAAGAAACAGCATTCTTTTCTTGATCTCATTAAAGCCACCGAATGAAAAAAAAATAGTATTCTTATCACCACATAAAGTCCATCATAATCTAGACTTTTGATCCCGCAATGACTCTTGATGCTTTGAGAAATTTCAGAAATCTGATTTACTAGAAGCAAGAATGGATAACTCCTCATCAGAGAGAACCCAAACATCAACTAATGATTCAAGAGCCAAAACAGAATCTTGAGCAGCTAGGTTTCGGTCAATATTCACGAAGACAATAGCATTTTATTCTTTGATTCTATTCCTAAGGCATCAATAAGCCAAGCCTCTGTAAGGTTTGTTTGGTTCAATTCTAATCTGAAATTTAATTCATTTTCAAGTGTTCATTTATTTACCTATGTTTAATTTCAAAATTAAAAAAAACTAGTGTAACAAATGAATTTTCATTTATACTAAACACATGAATCATGGATTTGAAAATAAATTTCATCAAATTTCATCAAATTCATTTATACTAAGCATACCCTTAGAATTTTAAAAATCAATGCAGAGTCTATTAGGCACGAGGGCCCCAATCCATTTTTACATCCGAATTAAAAAAAAAAAAAAAGAGATCGACATGATCAGAGCGTCATCTCACTAGAGCTCTAGAGAGATTAGAGAGCAGAGAAGCAAAGTTGTGAGACATGAAGCAGCTATCAATTATGGAATTTGATTGAGAGTTTTTCCAAGTAAAAGCTACCATGAAGAGGAATATCAATCAAAGAAGAGTTAATGATAAAATCTCTAAAACAAATCATGGAATTAGAGTACTCAGTGCATCTTTATCTTTCACAAGGCTCTAGAACTTCATCAAAATTCCCACAAAAAATAACAACCCCTGAGAAGGCAAGAAGCGATTTAATTTCTTCCCAAAGCAACGTACGATCCGAAGCCCAAAGTACAAGCATATCATTATAGTTAATTAAGAATCTTATAAATATATTAACGTTCAATTAGTTGATAGGTCACTAAATTTTACTAGTTGAATTCTAATTTATAATAATTTAGTAACTAAATATTAATTTTATTACCACCCGGTGGCTACTTAGCCAATTTTAACTGATGTCAACACATATACAAGAAAGAATTTTCTTAATATCTTATATCTACACCAACTAACATGTGGAATGATGAAAAATATTTTATAAGTCAATAGACTTTCACTTTATTTCAAAATAAAAACCAATTTTTTTTTTATTTTTTTTAGTTAATTTTGATTTTATGCAAAAGAAATTAACCTATCGAATCAAGACATATTTTTATTTATATGGTAGACAAAAAAATGAATATTTTTTTATTTTTATGTTATTTAATAGGGCTAAGTATCGTGCTTGATTATTTTGAGCTAAATAGAATAATTGAAAAAAGATATCTAAAATCAAAGTATATTGTTGACTTTTTAATATTAGAACAAAATTGATTGTACAATTGATTTGAATTTATATATAGCCCTAGAGATTTTTATATATTTAAACCGAAATAATATTGAATTTTACCAAATTTAGGTGTTTTGTTCTAATTTTATTTATCTTAATTTTTACATTTCTTATAATTATAATTTTCATAAAATAAAGGTTTATCATTGGGCTATTTATATCATGTACTCCATCCGGTCAAAAATACCCGTCACCTTTACATAAAACGCACAAATTAAGAAAATCATTAATACACCATGAAGAAGACTCTTATGCCTAAACATAAAATGATTTAAATTTTTTAAATGACATAAACTCTCTTTGTTGAATTTTTTTTTTTTTTTGGTATTGTGGGAACCCCTGGTGGAAGACTCATTCATTTTTATATTTTATGTTAAAATACTTATTATAAGTAATTATTTTTTTCATCAAATGAAAAATAAAATTTTCTCATTATATAAACATGTAACTATTTTAACAGAAAATAATAAACTATACCAATAAAATAAAGAAATTATCTCATTCATTTTACATAATTAATATTTATTTTTCAACAAACAATTACTTTACAAATATAAGTTATTCTAACAAAAAAAATTAATTTTATGTAAAATAAAATTTTTTTGTTAAGTAATATTATTTTACAAATGACAACTATCATAATGGAAAATATGATTAATTATTTTATAAAAAGTAAAATTTTATTTAAATGAAAAAAAAATCCACCTAAAAGTTATAAAATGTAATATTTAAAAAAATTGTTTATATTTTTGTAGTTAATATACACTTATAAACTTTTGAAATTTTTATATTTGATATTTTATGATAAAAAATTATTTTATAAGAAATACTTACACTTTACAGAAAATCATATACATACTATATATTTTTTTTGTAAACTAATCTTATATTTTGTAAAGTAAAACAAAAAGTTTCTACACTTTGTTTGAAACAAGGTCATAGTAGCCTCCACCTATTGAAAGTTGTGGCTAAAAAATGTTTTATATGTCATTAATTGCACATGACACATCATTAATGGCTCACATGATTTTCAAGTTGGCTAAATTTATCACAGAATGAAAAGATGTTGGACCAAATTGTCAAAATTTAAAAAAAATGACTAAAATTGTTAGTTTGCTGAAAATTGTGGTTAAACAATACATTTTTCTCCATAGTTAATTAAGAATCTTATAAATATATTAACATTCAATTATTTGACAGGTCACTATATGAAATTACAATTTAGCAATTGAATTCTAATTTATAATATTTTAGTAACTAAATATTAATTTTATTACCATCGAGTGGCTACTTAACCAGTTTTAACTGATGTCGACTGCTATACGAGAAAGACTATTCTTAATATTGTCTATCTACACCAACTAACATGTGAAATAATGAAAATATTTTATAAGTCAATAGACTTTCACTTTATTTCAAAATAGAAACCAAATTTTTATTTTTTTAGTTACTTAATTTTGATTTTTATGCAAAGGAAATTTACCATTCGAATCAAGACATATTTTTATTAATATGGTAGACAAAAAATGAATATTTTTTTTAATTTTTATGTTATTTAATAGGGCTAAGTACTGTGCTTGATTATTTTGAGCTAAATAGAATAATTGAAAAAAAATACCTAAAATCAGAGTATATTGTTGACTTTTTATTTACAATTGATTTGAATTTATATAGTTCTAGAGATTTTTATATATTTAAACCGAAAATTATATTGAATTTTACCAAATTTAGGGTGTTTTGTTCTGATTTTATTTATCTTAATTTTTACATTTTCTTATAATTATAATTTTTCATAAAATAAACATTATCATCGGGCTATTTATAATATGTGATAAAAATATTATCGTAACCAATTAATATTAAAGATATTAATGTCAAATAAAGTAAATATTATTTGATATTAATGTCAAATAATGTAAAGAATTATTAAAAAAAATATCTAATAATGTAAAGAATTATTAAAAAAAATATCTACGATTGCACTATCATTTAAACAAATAAATATTTTTATTCTAACATGTAACATTTTTTCCATAAAAGATATAAGCATCAAGTAACTAAAAAAAAGCTCAATGACTTCTAAACTAAACTATCATTGTTTGAGTAGACAACTATATTGCCAATATTATTTCTCGGATATCTATATTAATTAATAAAATTAATGCTTAGTTGTTAAAATATTACAAATTGAAATTTGATTATATAAGAAAACTTTATTGATCCAAATAACTGACCTAAAGTTTAAAAATATAAATAAACGAATGGAATACTTCAAAAAGAATATGTTCACATTTTAAATATGTTCACTAAACGAGTCGAGCTCGTTCGTAAGTTAAACGAGCCGAGCTCGAGCTCAATTTTCGGTTCGTTTAGTTAAATGAACCGAGCTTGAACATTAAGTTGCTCGGCTTGTTTACGTTTGTGAATAGTTCCATTAGTTTTTCATGAGTCTGTTCATTTAAAAGCTCGTGAACAAGCTCGTTAAGTGTTCATTTAACATATGTATTTACACTTATTAAAACTAAATCAATAATATTTATAATTTATATATCAATTTTATAAGTAAAAATAAATTCATCAATAAATATATAAATTATAAATATTTTTTAATTATTAAAAATAGTCATTATTATATTTATAGGCATAAATTTCATGTTTAAATCATAATTTATATACATTAAATTGTGAATATCATTTTTTAAAAATAATTTTTTAATTACAATATTTTAAATTAATATTTATAAAATAAAAAACATGCTTGATAAAAGTTCAGTTAGGTTCGTAAACACTAAATGAGCGCAGTGGTTCCACCGGTGCTCGGCTCATTGACTGAACGAGTTTCAAACTTAAACTCGATCTCGATTCGTTTAGTAAATGAACTAAATCCGAACATTCAAAAGCTCGACTCAGCTCAGCTCGATTAGATCCCTACTCAATTACTACTCTGATTGTGGTTCTGGTATAAATAACTATCAATAGGGGAGACTATCCTATATAGGAAGGTCCCATATATAATTGCTCCCATTATTGTTCATGACAGTTCATTCATTGCATGCTGATTGCTGCAAAAAGAGCGTCTTCTAGCTGGTTACTCTGGTCCAAAAATGACTCAAAAGTGATTGTACGTCTTCAGCTCTTTCTTGGCTGGAGGACATGCAATAATAATCAAGGTAGGTTCTCAATCTCGTTTGGGTGGTTTATCATTAAAATGGAATATTTCGAAATTCCATTTCGGATTTATGTATATTTATATATGGTCATATATGATAAATTTTGTATAATACTAATGCATTTCTTCTCAAAAAAACATAATGCATTTCATAGAAATATTAATGCATAAATTAATATTTTCTTAAAATGTGAATTTTTTTAGTGAAAAATGTGAATATCTTTTAAAAATACTATTAAATTAAAAATTAAGTATATGATTTCCATTATAAAAAGAATTAAGTAAATGGATTTCGGATAATATTCAAATATTATTGAATTGAATATGATAAATTGTCTAATTTAGAAATTTTTATAAACAATAAACTTGAATTCAGTTAGAATCAAACTAAAAATTTAATATTTTTCATTTCATTTTATTTTTTTTTAAATATTCTTTTATTTTTTATAATTTTTCATCTTGACTGTCTCGACCTTATCTTGAGTCGAAGCAAACTCAGATAAAAACTGAAAACTTATTCTATATATTCCGTTCAATTTCTCAGACCAAAACAAAATATCCCAACCGCTTGGGACGGAGACGAAACGAGATGAACACTTTGATAATAATCATTCTCGAGTCTCATTGATCACTTTTACTGGTCCAGGCCGTAAGACATATCCTATTTTGGAAAAAAATTTTTTTTTTTTAAGTCTTTGTATTTTGATAATAATCAAATGTCATTCTCGAGTCTCATTGATCACTTTTACTGGTCCAGGCCGCCAGACTTATCCTATTTTGGAAATATAGTTTTTTTTTAGTCTTTGTATTTTGGAAGAAACTAATAATCAGTTCTATTGTTTTATCAACAAATCAGCGAATATGGTTTGCTCGTCGCTAGAGTTGCAAATTCTTCGACTAGTCCATGCTAGTGGATCGATAATTTCCTTGTTTCTAATTGGATATGCTCCCATACAATTTGAAATAAATGGATTTTGAATAGCTTTTATCGCATTTAGGATATGGGTTGAAACTTAAATTTTAATATTCTTATAGGATACGAATTCAATCATTTGAATATTTGTGAGGGATTTAAAACAATGAACACAATCATGTAATCCAAAAAAAGAAAAAAGGAAAACAGATTGAGATTGAATATTTGTGAAGAACCTGTAGGTTACTCTAATCACAAACAATCATGAACAATGTAAGCTTTTTCTTTTTAATAGATGGTGAACCACTGGATTATCTCAAGCTTCGTTTTATGGTTGTCTAATTTAATCTTCGGTCGAGAGAAACCACAACTCTCTCCCAACGGGAATGAGGCACGAACTCAAGATTTTCCTTGATTGGAGCTTTCCTTGTCAAGTGACTTTACCACTAAACCAACGCCCTTTGGTAAGAACATTGTAAGTTGTATGTAAGTCAATAAGAATTACCCATAAATTGTTACACCCGAAGTGATTCTATTAACCACAGTCTAAATATCCAGAATAGGAAGATCAAGATTAAATTAATTTTGAAGTATCTAATTCAATTATGTATAGAAAGTTTTCTTAGTTTTTACAGGGAGAGTTCTGTTCTACATATTCTCTTTTTATCTGTAGAGAGAGTTCATCAATTCTTACTCATCATTGATGAGCAAGTCATCATTCATAATCGATTTCCTTTTTCATAAGAGATATGGACAAATTTAGGAAAGTTATCCTATTAATAATAATAATAATAATAATAATAATAATAATAATAATCTTTATTATTATTTAATAAATAAATAATTTATTTAATTAATTATTTTATTTTAACAGGAAATTCATCGAACTTATCAGGATATGGATCTTAACCCATCATAAGTTGGACATATATATTTGTATCCAATATTCAATGTTCAATACTTCCTCCATTCGGATATATGTGTGTCTCATTTGGAAAAAAATTATTTAAAATTAATTATCATTTTAAAACAATTTAAGATTTCAAAACTATATTTAATTTTGCTTTTCCATATATGTCCATGTAATAAATGTTAAATTTCAACTTAATGCCGTGGATCCTTTTACATGTAGGGCTCACATGTTTAATATTAAAAAAACGAAAGAAACAAAAGTCAAAAACTTGGGTAGTAGGCACCGAATTTTGAAAATGGAAATTAGCAAGTTGCCAAGTTGATGGCCAAAGAATTTGGCTATAAATAGGTGCCTCTTCTCATTTGCAAAATGTACCAAAAAACAAGCACAATAACTAGTAAATTGTGAGTGCTTAATCTCGGAGTTTTACCTCTTGTATTTTTCTAGGGAAGTCCGTCTTATAAGCCTACTAATTATTTTATTAGTGGAAGAAATTTCGGAGTTTATCCCTTGGACGTAGCTTAAAATTAAAGGTGAACCATGTGAAATTTTCTGGTGTTATTTTAAGTTATTTATTTTGCTCGTATTTAATTTATTTTTGTATACGCCTCTTCTATCGATCTGCCCTTTCGCTGCGTTAGGGGAAAAGGTGTTATTTTCTTAACAACTGGTATCAGAGCTTTATTAGGGCTATTAATATCTACTTATCATACGCTCTGTGGTTGCCACTAAAGTGGACCCTCCACATCAAAAAATAAGTTGGATTATTATTTACCTTATTAAAGCTTAGTCGGAACCATGGAGGTGAAGACGAGCAAAATGATTAATTTAAATGGCATGAATTACCACATATGGAAAAGCAAGATGAAGGATCTCCTGGTTGTGATGAAAATGCATCTACCAGTGTTTAGTACGACTAAACCAGAAGGCAAGACAGATGAGGAATGGGAATTTGAGCATGAGCAAGTATGTGGCTTCATCCGACAATTTGTTAAAGGCAATGTCTATGATCACATTTGTAATGAGACTTATGCACAGACATCATGGAACAAGTTAGAGGAGCTGTACGCTTCTAAGACTAGCAACAACAAATTGTTTTATTTAACGAAGTTACTCCAGATGAAGTACCAGGAGGGTACGTATATAGCAGATTATTTAAATGATATGTAAGGTATCATGGAGCAGCTGTCAAGGATGGGTATTAATTTTGACAATGAAGTACTCGCTCTTTCGGTGCTCGCATCCCTACTAAAGTCTTGGGTGACTTTGAAAATTTCAATCACCAATTCTACATCAAATGGTGTAGTAAGAATGGCAATTGTAAAAAGTGGAGTCCTGAATGAAGAAATGAGAAGAAGAGTACAAGGATCTACTTTATCGCAGCAGGATGTTCTTATTGCAGAATCTAGTGGGAGGAGTCAGACTAGAGGTTTAAAGTCCAGGGACAAAAGTAGAGGAAAGTCAAATAAATATGCAAATGTTGAGTGCCATCACTGCAAACAGAAGGATCACATAAAGAAGTTCCACCGGAAGTTCAAGAACGATCAGAATAAGAATAAAGGTAAGGAAAAGACTCAATATGACTATAGTGATGGTGAATATAACAATACTGCTGAGGAGTTCCACATCATCTATGAAGAAGATAATGTCAACCTTGTAACCTAAGAGACCAGTTGGGTAGTTGATAGTGGAGCTACCATTCACGTGACATCTCAAAAGGAATTCTTCTTTTCTTACACACTAGGAAATTTTGGTATTGTTAGAATGGAAAATGAAGATTCTTAAAAAGTTGTAGGAAAAGGAGATGTTTGTTTGGAGATGGAGAATGGTATGCGGTTAATCCTAAAGGTCGTCAGGCATATTCCAGATATGCGCCTGAACTTGATTCCAGTCGGGAGGCTAGATGATGAAGGTTATTGCAACACCTTCTATAATGGCCAGTGGAAGCTCACCAAAGGTTCGTCAGTGGTGGCCATATGGAAAAAAGTACTCAAAATTGTACATGATGCAGGCAAAGCTCTCCCAGGATGCTGTGACCGCATGGAGAATGACAGTACAGTTAAGTTATGGCACAAGCGGCTAGATCATATGAGTGAGAAAAGTATGGCTTGTTTAGCCAAGAAGAATATGTTCCCTGGATTGGATCAGGTCCAGTTGAAGAAGTATGCTGATTGTCTAGCGGGAAAGCAAAATAGAGTTGTTTTCAAGAGTTCTCCTCCTTCCAAAATGAAGAATGTATTGGATTTAATACATTTAGACTTGTGTATACCAATGTCAAAGTCACTTGGTGGTGCTCAATACTTTGTGACTTTCATTGATGATCATTCTTGAAAGATATGGATGTATCTTCTGAAGACTAAAGACAAGGTTCTGGAGGTCTTTAAGTAGTTTTTATCTCTGGTGGAAAGAGAGACTGGCAAGAAGCTTAAGTTCATTCGCACAGACAATGGTGGAGAGTACACAGGACCATTTTATGCTTACTGTAAGGAGCATGGTATTCGACATCAAATGACACTACCGAAGACGCCACAGTTGAATGGTTTGGCTGAGAGGATGAATAGGTGTAACACCACAAGAACTAAATCAATTTTAAAGGAAAATAAGCAAAACACCCAGTCACCTAGGTGATCACACCATCACGTGGGTGATGGCTTGATCACACAGGTGATGGTTCGATCATGCGGGTGATCAAAGAAACCGAGAGCTAAACATTCTGGACTCAAAATCGCATGGGTGATTGGCCCCCATCACGTGCGTGATGGTCATGATCACACGGGTGATGGCTTGGTCACGTGGGTGACTGAGGAAACATAAGGAAAATGAAATTTTAGACTGAAACTTGACCAAAAACCATCTAAAAATCACATACCAATCACATTAAAATTCACATACATCTTATATGCAAGATAAACTCTTATATATACATAAAAATATACCCTTATACAATCAAATAGTTCATTACACATACTTGTCAATTATCAACTTAAAACCCAATTACATAAATATATAATTAGCAAACCAAACGCACAAAATGCTCAATATCCACTGGCCAACCTGAACTTCTATTGTAATGCACGTGAACTTCTATCTTCAACCTGAAAAATGATGCCAAGGGGGTGAGCTGGTAACTCAATAAGCATTTAATCAATTAACCAGTAATATATTAAGCCAAAACTACCAAACATATAAACAACACATACTTCATATAAGAAATATACATCCAAGATCAATTTTCACCACTTGAACACATCCCCCAAGAACAACCAAGGTAATTCTCAATCAATGTAATTCTCAATCAAGGCAATTCTCAATCAAAGCATTTCTCAACCAGTTCATCATCACAACCATCAACCAATATCAATCACATCCAATCATTCAACCAAGGTAACATTCAATCAAAACCACATCTCAAACCAACCGAGCAATAGCAATTCAAATCAATCTCATCAAATCAAGGTCGGATGACTCAACCTCACATTTCCTCACATTTCAATTCATTTGCTCATATCATTTCATAATTAGGTGGCCACCGACGAGACTATCCACCCGGCTCAGTCTCGCCATCTCACACATACAGGCAGCTATCTGCCCGGCTCAGCTTTCCCGATCACACACATACCATATTCCCCAAGAGTCATTCTTTTCCAATCACAATCACAATCATAATCACATTTGCACATCATTCCATCACAATTCACAACCACAATCAATCATCATCATAATTCATCACAATACTCATTGCAACCAAATCACACATTTCTCAATTCAACCAATAGCTTTTCAAAGCACAATCTTACCAATAAATCAACATCTATTTCATCTCACAAATGCACAATTCGACCAATTAACTTAGTTAACAACTCAATCAATTCATAATTTCACAATTCATACAAAACATAGCAATTAGGCAAATATAATAGTTTCCACTTAATATACACAAGTTTAATCAATTAA
>CANYLF010011645.1:0-13233 GCA_948193215.1 Bocquillonia castaneifolia
TTGATATGTTCTTGTATATATATGTATATATTTTGAGAAGTTTATATAAAGTTGATATTAGGTCAATGATATGTTTATTAAGATTTTGATGTTCCTTATGTGTAATTTTATTGTGTTTTAAAGTTGATAAGTGGATGTATACATATATTAATTTTGAGTCTATGAGAGTCTGCTTTTACAGGGAAAAGTCGAGAATTTTGTTTTAAAACTGTGATTTTTGGGAAAATAGTTCGTTTCAAGCTTTTTAACTTGACAACGATCGTTGTTAGGTTAACAACGATCGTTGATGTTTTACAACGAGCTCTTTATTGATTTCCCACGAGTTCGTGTAACCTACTAGAACTTTTGGCAAATTTTCAGGTTTTCACATCGATCACTGTTCATCCAACAACGATCGCTGCTAATTGTACAACGATCATTGCTAATTGGACAACGATCGTTGCACCCTATTTTCAGAAAAAAAAATATTTTTGGAGGGAGTTTTATTTGAATTTTAATTTAAGACTATTTACTATTATTATGAAATTAATACCCTATTATATTGTTTTGGTGTCGGGTCGTTTCATTAACCCACTAAAACCTATCCCAAGTGTTTCTCTCACTAGAAACCCTTAACCCAAGTGTTTTTATCTTAGGACAACTGTAGGCACCTGATTTTTTGATGCATGTCATTGAAGTGGCTCGGGGTGCCCAATGATAAAAAACGGTCCAACATAGGACCACTCTCAGTACCTGTTTCTTGGTTTGAAAGCAAAGAATCAAAAAAAGAAAAAAAACTACTTCGATTAAAATCGAAGAAACTTTCATGTTTTCTTTAAGTCTTTTAAGTTTTTAAAATGTTTTCATGGTTTTCAACATTGTTTTTCCAATGAAAATGTTTGCTAAGGTTGCATGGTTTTCATCCTCAAAGTTAATTTCAAAACCGATAAGTGTTTGGCGTTCATGTAGCGAAAATGCAGTCCTGTACTTAACGTTTATATTGTAAGGGGCATAACTTTTTTTACAAAACTCCAAATCACCTAAACTTTGAGGCTATTTCATAGTTTAAGAAGAGCTCTACAATTTTGTATTTCATAAAACTTTTCTAATTCGGCCTTCTTGGGGCTCAAAATCGTAAAAATATTTCGGTGCTTATGAACAGCCGATCAGCTCTTCATGAAGGACCGATCGGTTGATCATGAAGAACCAATCGGTTCTGTGCTCTGCTGAAAATGAAAATTTACATTTTTATACAATTATGGGCCCAACTCTCCATAGAATCAATTGGCATCATTTGTGTCTGCCATTTATGGTAGAATGCTGTCAATTTTGTCCCCCACATTCATTTTTCATCATTAAAGTTCCATAAATAACCATTTTTTTTGGGGGGGGGGGGGTGGGGGGGTGGGGGGGTGGTTTAAGAAAACCAAGGAGGGGGTTTTAAGCAAAATGCAACCCTAATGCTCTCCCTATAAATTCATCATCTTCTCATCTAATTAGGGGGGTTAGAGGGAATGCCATTTTCTGGAAAAACAAATCAACTTCCATACACTTTGAAAATATTTTAGAAAATTAAGAAAAATAAATACATAAGAAAACTAAGTTTTCTTAAATTTTTCTAAGCTCTTGATATTCATTTCTTTGCTAGAATTCAATCTTGAAATGTACAAATACTATAATTTCTGAGGGTACACCATGCATCCATGACCAAATACTTCCCTTAATTTTATTTCTCTTGTTTATTTCTTTAATTGTTATTTATTCTTTACTTGTTTTATTTTCTTAAGTTCATAATGTTTTAATCTTGTTTTTTGATTATTGATCTTAGTTTTCTTATTATTTTGGTATTTTATTTACATTTGGGTAGTCTAGAATAATTTTATTTGCGTGAACTAATTTATTTTATGTTATTATTTTCTTATATATTTTAGTTTATGAGTTTAAATGTTTAATTAAATGTTTTGTGTGTGTTATTCAATTTATTCATATGTTAAAATGTTGTAGGTACATGCTTCATTATGTCTTAGAGTGATTTGGTTAGTGTTTGGATGGTATTTTATGATGAATCATGGTTTGTTCTAACTTGGTTTTATTTTATAGGAGAATCACGGTTTTACATATGTATTTAGTTTGTTAACTTACATCACTAAATATAGTTTGGCCTGATGGTTGAGCACGCTCTAATCCATCCCCTCTGACCTGGGTTCGAATCCTGTCCTCTCTTTTTGTTTTGTTTGTTTTCAAAAAAAATAAAAACAAGAAATGGAGCATAGGGGGATTGATCCTGGACCTTGAAGATAATTTATAATAGCTTTAACCACTAGGCCAAAGGACTGGATCTGAGAATGTTATGAATATTATATATATTTATATAGCTCTGCTCTTCATTAATTTGACTAATTAATTTAAGTTGGTAATTTTTAAAATTAATTTAGGAATTAGTGATTTAATTATTTTATTAGAATTTAATTTGTACTATTTATTTTATTTTCCTTTGTATTCTGTAATTTGTATTATTTATTTATTTTGTACTTTTAATTAATTTATCTATTTTGGCATATTCTAGGTTAAATCAATTAATTAATTATTAAAGTTTGGTAATTTTTGATAAAATTGGTAGAAACTCAATTCCCCTTTCCTTTCTTTAGGATTTACTTTATAGCATTTATTCTATATTTGTTTGTAATTTGTAATAATTATTTTTATACCTTTTATTTTGTATTTATTATTATTTTATCACACATTTACACTATTTAGGATTAATTAAATTAATAATTAAAGTTGGTAATTTTAGATAAAATTTGTAGAAAACCATTTCCCCTTCCATTTCTCTACGTTTGAATGTATTTTATTTATTTTTATGTTTATTAAATATTGTTATGATACTTTATGTATAATCCATCCAACATCTATTTCATTAAATTTTAATTAATTAATGTGCAAACTTTAATCAAATAATTAAGAAATAAAATATGTAAGAACTCATTTTTAATTATATTTCACATGTAATAAATTAGGATTAAATATTTGGCAATAGTTTGTAAATAAAATTAGAAAATAATATTTTGGTATGCTTTCCATGTAATTGATTAGGATTAACGGGTCGGACTTAATGTTAAAATTGGTCTAGAAATAATTAGGAATCATTTTTTATTGTTAAAATGATTATGAAGTTTTGTGTAGTTTATTTTCATTGGTTGTTAAATGCTTTTCCTTACATGCTACCTGTTAAAATAAGAAATTAATAATTTCACTTGGTAATTAAATAATAAAATGCGCTTTATATGATGCTTATTCCGAACCTAGAATCGTTTGGGTGATGACGATAAGTACTCTTTTAAAGGAGATCGAGTCGTTCATCACATTATAAAAGGCGATCCCGAACCAACTCAGGTGGCGACTCCTCATTCTCCGCTACGCCTCAACAAGGCTAATGCGTGTTCCCTAACTTTAAATAGTAGCAGTGTTGTGGTCGCTAGAGCCTGGGCGTGTGGGCCGAAAACCCCTCCGTCCATAGTGGCGACTCCACTGGGGATAAGAGAATAAGATTCCGAGCATTTTATTATTGAATTACCAAGTTAAGTTATTAATTTCTTTGTGTCATTCTTTGCATTGGTCCATATTAAGCCCCGATACCACTTATAATGTGATCCAACGATTCCACTCATTTCTTGGGTTTGTATTATCAGTGATTACCACTCATAATGAATGAGAATCCTAATTGGCTTACCATCTTAGCAATGGTTAATGAGTCATGGTTAATGGGAAGCTTATACTGGATCTCCTACCATCCTAGTAATGATTAATGGGAGTCCGACTCTATGGGAACCTTCTTTTAGCCAACCCGGTTGTCCTAACCCATATGTAATTGCTATAGTAACTTCCACTAGGATTATACCAAATATTGCTTGTTGTTTGATGCCATGAAGCCATTATTTTGACCTAGTATAATGTTATTGTCCTTAAATCAAATCCTAATTACTACTTGTGGATGTCAAAAGTGTTGACCTAATTGTACCTAGTTAATGCTAAGATGGCCCTAAAACATAAGGAACGTTAGGATTTGAGAAAAGTAACCTTAAATACTACCTTTGTAAAAGGGATGTTGGTGTGTCAGTCTATTTGTACATGACTGATACTAAAACGGCCCTGGAACATGGGGAATATTAAGAACTTGTTAAGGACAAAGACATAGGATAAGGACATTATAGTGACTTATTATTTGGTTTGAATGTTGAGAGCTATATATGTATACGTCGGTACTTACATCCCCTGTTGATGTATAGGACCTAAACCATATCCTAGGAAATTGGACTTTGCCAAGGAATACGTGTGTGGGAGTAGTAAGGTTGGAAGGTCTACCACTTAGTAGTATTTGTCTATGTGCAGCTAACCTGTTTTATTGTTTCTCTTGTCATACACACATGCATACATGCATACATGCACTTGCACTTCATGCATCACTCTAACCCTTCTGTTTTGTAGGCAATTTCAAAATGGCTAACAACATTAGCATCCAACAAATCCGTGAAATTGTGAGAGAAGAGGTATGGACCATGTTACGAGAATTCTTGGGAATGCAACTTGAGAACCATCCGGTAAATCACCCCAGGAAGTACAAGGAGGATGACAAATGCACATTTTTGAAGTGTGAGGTCCAGAACTTGATTGACAAATGTATGTCCTTAGAGCATGAGATTCAAAATTTGATTAATAAGAAGAAAATCCTTGAACTAGAAAATGTAAATTTTTGTCTGAGAAATAAAAGTCTGCCTGAGATCAAGGAAGGAGCTTCCATTCATCCTCCAATCTAAATGAGGATGCCACTCCTGAGACAAAAACATCAGATTTTGACACCACCAGCTCCAAAAGACCACCCTTGGATGAGTCTTACCAAATTAAATGAAACATTTACTAGCTATGTTGGCTTAACCCATAACCCTTACAAGTGTTCCCAGTTCAATCAACCCCTCTCTGAAATCTTCAAAGATGCACGAAAATAAGGACTGCTTAAACCAGAACCGGCCAGAAACCCTCCAAACACCAACTTATCCAACTACAATCCACACGCCTATTGTCACTATCACCAAATACCAGGGCATCTTACCGATGATTGCATAAGACTCAAACACCAAATCCAAGATCTCATTGATGCTGGGAAAATCACGGATCCCAAAGCAAGGCAGTCTAGTACTTAGAACAACAATGGTCGAAATTCCAGTTCTTAGAATGTTGTTCCAATGATGGTGTTGTTTTTATTTTCTAGTCAATGATAGAACATTTGTATCACTTTTGTTTGGTTGGTGTTTTCTCAATAGAATGAATGCGTTATGATTTTATTCATCTTTAATCCATTTATCATTGTTTCATTTTGATACATAAATAATAATAATAATAATAATAATAATAATAATAATAATAATAATAATAATAATAATAATAATAATAATAATTTCCAAACTCGGTTGATTTCTTCAAAGCAAGTATTAATGACCAAACTTTCCCCATTTTAATTATGTCATTTCATATGAATACTGGATCCTCAACATAGTTCTAAAGCCTGTGAGCACTTGGGCATTTATGAGCACTCATCACTTCGTGCTACCATTTTCTTGTTGAGTGTGTCTTACATAGGAAGTGTTCATTAGAACTTGCCTTGGTATACATTTGAAATCCACATGATTGTTGGAAGTATAAAAATGAAGAGATCCCTTAGGATAAACCCTTAGCCTTAAAAGCCTACTCTGTTTGCCTCTAGGAGGCCAAAGTTGAGCCCTTAACTTTCTTCTTCTTTGAATTTGCCACACTAGCCCTGATTAAGCCTTTTCTAAAAAAAAATAATAAAAAATATCTATCTTTTTCAACCCTTGTGTGCACTAAGTTTTGCAACTCCATTTCTAAGAAATGACTTGTGAGGTGATTACATGATCGAGCGTTCCTTGAAAATTTTTTTGTCAAGAGAGAAAATGAAAAAAAATGTTTTTTTGAGAAAGTGAATGAAAAGGAAAATAAGAGCAATGAGCATCCTTGATATAGTCCATGTTTTCGGAGTACTCTTGATAAGTAAGTTAGATTGGTTGCATTCCTTCACGAATTTGAAATTTTAGGAGTTATAGTACATTTACCCATTTCTTCTTCTAAAATCCTACCTTACCTAAACCTCATTACAACCAGATGAAAGACTCTCAGATTTATATTTCCAGTGTATTCAAGTGGAGGACTTATGATTAAAAGGCAAGCATATAATTGAACTTCCCTATTCTTTGACTTGAGTATAAATACTGCTCTCTAACCACCGGAGAGCTTTTGTTAGAAACGTAAGAGTGTTGAGATGATTGTATTCATGTTGGAATATGCAATTTAAAATAATGCCTATTTTTTATTTAATTTAAATAATAATAATAATAATAATAATAAAAAATATATAAAACTTTTCCATTAAAATTTCCTTGATTAAATTTCCCTGAAAATAAATTATTTTTCAAATTTGTCATACGGTTAGTGACATTGCGTTCAAACTAGGAAAAGAAAACATCAGACAAATAAAGTGAATAAGATATGAGACCAACAAGGGAGCATACTACATTTTCCCCACCAGCCAGTTCTTGAATAGATGCTCAGGGGCAAATCTTCTATAATGTCCAACACAACACTAAATGCTCGGGGGCAAGTCTTTGATCTGTATTATCCGGCACAGTACCAGATACTCATGGGCAAGTCCTTGGTTCGTACAATCCAACATAACCTTGAAAGAAACTCATGTACTTTGTGTGAAAAAAAATATACGTCTATATATAATAATAATAATAATAATAATAATAATAATAATAAAAAGAAAAAAATAATAAATAAATATATAAATAAAATAAATAATAATAATAAAAAGAGAGAGAGAAAGAAAAAAGAGAAACGCAGACACGTTTCTCTCTCATTCCATTCTCTCTCGCAACCTCTTCTCTCTCCTTTCACTCTCATTTCACTCGTTTCACTCCTCTCTCTCCTTTCTTTCTTTCTAACAACCTCTCTCTCTCTCTCTGTCAGTATCGACATACCCACCACCACCAGCCACCACCTATTCACGGTCAAAACACCTCCTCCCTACGTTTATAACCCTCATAAATTCATTGACAGTGTCTATTTTTTGATTAGAGCTCAGATCGTGAAGTTTGGTGGGAACATCCTCATCGGACAAGTTTACCTTCACAGATCTAATGAACTCAACCATTGAAATCGGTTGCTATAGATTTGAGATGATGAGCCTGATATATTGGTGAAATTTAGTGACTTGAGGACCCCATTAAGCCCGAGATCGGAGCTTTTGAAGCGGTTGACTTAAATAGTCGATCCCAACGGTTTCAATGATCTTTAGAGACGATTGATGGTACAGATGAGTTCCTGGAGTCATGGGCTTCATATGGGTATGTTTAGATTGTATTTTTGTTAAGATATATGAATTTCAGTGATTGGATTTTGGCATGTTCTGATGAGAAATAAATCAGCAAAATCCTCTCAACGACGATTAGAAAATGCTGATTCTGATCATTCTTTATGGTAATGGTGATGGCATAGAGAGACGTTTGATACTTCCTTCTCTTGGAAGGTCTCCATACCAACAGAATCTGGACAAACTTTGGCATTAATGAACATGAGTGTGTCTTCATATCATCAAGAAGCTAGATGATCTCAGACTCAACTTGCAGGATCAAACGCATACACAATCCTCTCCACCGAGGATGATGACCCCTAGTGTCCAAAAGAATCACACTCACAACTTCACACATTTCATATAGCATAGATCATGACATGTTGTGCATCTATAGGACATAACGTTAATATAAGAGTTTACATATGCACCATGCAAAATGAATTACTCTCCATATCTGTTACATACAAACACATGACATGCATCAGACTAAACATAAATATATTTCATGCATTCATGCATACATCCATGGATCTGAGGACTCTGAAACAATTACAATGAACTCATGGGAGAAGCTCTAGATCTACATGCCCAACATTGCATACGTACATACATCTGTACATGTAGTACTTAGATCATCGCATTCATACAGAAGAAGTAAAATCCTGAAGCTATAAGTCCAACATGTAAGATCAAGGGAAGCTATTTTGAAGGTTGGTGGCCTGATACCAGAAGCTCAATCAACTGCTCTCCTCCTCACCATCATGTTTAGAAGCACCCTACATCCCTGTGATCCTCCAGTGCAGTTCCTCAATCTCTCACTTTCTATGCCTGTTGTGTTCCTACCAAACCTGACAAGTCTCCACAGTAAAAATAGAACAACTAGTGTTCCAGATTCATAAATGTGTTCTGTTAAGAACCTGTAGCAAAGCATTTACCATTTGACAAGTCCGTTCCTGTTGTCTTTGCATCACCAAGATAGTTCTCTCCAATGCAGCCACTCGAGACTTCAATTCCTCGTTTGTAGAAGAGCCCACAGATGGTGGTAAAACACTACTAGAAGGCTCATTTGTTTGCTCTATAGATGGTTGAGGTAATGATAATGGACCCTCCTGACATCGTGCCCCTTGCTGATTATTTTCCTGAACACTTCGGCACAAGGTCCTATAGAAGTAAGCATTCAGCTGCACTCTCTTAAGCAGTGACATTGGAAATGGCTCTTGGGCTACATGATCTTCTTTGGATAAATCAATCCCGAGATACTCAAAGATGTGAGTCAAGACACCAATGAAAGGAAAAGCCATCCTTTTTGTCCAAACCACGTCCATATATTGTAACATGGACTTGGGCAGATTGACTAGCTTTCCTATCATTAACATGGAAACAAGGAACATGTCATAAGGCTTGCAAGGAACCCCATATGAATCCCTGGGGTATATAATGTGGTAACACATGTTTTGGATCACTCTGATGTGGAATGGAATATGAACAGCATGAGGAACATATGCTTCTTCCTTCGAATCATCACAAAGGAAAACTTGGTCTGCTCTAAAGGTGAAATTGGATTCTCAGTCCAGTCATGCACAGAATGAACCACCCATCCTTGAGCTGGAATGCTTAGCACCCTGGCCAAAAAGCTTTCATCTAGGGTAAAAGCTTGACCTTTTACCTGAGATGTAATGATCCTAGTTTCTGGATTTCTTCTGATGTTGGCATAAAATTGCTTCACCAGATCAAGGTATATGGGACAGATATCAATTAGAAGATGCATCCATCCTTGGAACTTGAAGAACTCTAACAATCCACATGCTTCATATGGAGATACATCGTCTATATATCCAGGAATGAGAAGTGGCTTTTTATCAAGAGTTTGCATCCTATAACTGAAAGTCTCTGATGATAAGTTAGGATCATTTTGGTGTATATCTAAATGATTTCCTGATTGTGAAGGCGGTGTGATCATCTTTCTTTTAGTCATTGGGAGCTAATAAGGAAAAGAAGATACCTTGAAGAGAAGATGATGATGACTGAATTGTGTATCAGAAAATGCAATGATCTATGAATGAGAAACTAACATACTCTTTTTTCTTAATTTGTGTAGGGCAATAGCAGACTGTGGCATCAGCAGAGCCAGCTAAGGGGAGCCCTTAGTAAACAACCTACACTAACGAGAGATCATAATGATACTCAGGTTTGAAAAATACAGCCTGAGGTAAGTGATAAGATTTGCTGCTGTTCATCTGCATGCGGTGCATTTGTTTTATCTGTGGAATAGGTTTCCTCAAGATAATTCACATGTGCATTACCGACAGACTTGTCAGATTCTTTGAAAATCTGTTAATAAGTTTTCTGCTAGCTTGTAAATATTTACATACATGTTTGCATTGAATGGTTAAGCACACACTACACGCTACTCCGTTAAGCATACCTCTTTCACCTTGTTCTCTCATAAACTCCAGCATGAATCCAAATCCTTTCTCCAGCCTTCCCCTTCAAAATCAAAGCAGTCATCAAACCAGATGGAATAGAGTATTTATCAAAGATGTCCTTATTCCAAAAGTTGTTGATGCTCCTCTCTTAGAGAAACATGGAGTGTTAGATTCCTTTGATTCTCAAAAATGGCATTGTCTGTTGGTTGATGATAAGCCAATCTATCCTCTGTTGGTCAAACAATTTTATGCTAGTCTGGTTTTCACTCACAGCACTCGTATTCTTAAATCCTGTGTTAAGGGTCGAGATATCATATTGAATGATTCTACACTTGCAAGAATCTTGAATATTCCCTATGAGGGATGTGGGGTCCAATCTTTGTCAAATTCCCCTTGTAGAACAGACTAGGATTGTGATGTCTGATAAGTCTATCTAGTCTCATTATGTTCCATACATTGATCAACTCCCAGCTTTTTCCAGAGTTCTTCATCATTTGTGTTTCTATAATGTGTTTCCCAGAGACCCTCTTCTTCTCAAGGTGAATGAACAAGACATGTTCTTCATCTCCATGTTGTTATCCAAAAAACCAGGAACCTTCCTAGCTCAATATTGTCATACATGTCTAATGTTGTCTCGAAAGATCTCTCACTGCCATATGGTGGCATTTTGAATAGAGTGTTCGAGCACTTTGAAGTCGACTTAGACTGTACTTAATATGTGATGAGAACACCATTTCCTAGTTCAATGCTTGATCAGTTGTATTTGACAACTTTAGAACAGGAAGATCTCGGTAAATCTAAGGGAAAGCAACCCATAGAGTCATTTGAGGTAACAAAAAGTCAAGAGGTTAGTCCATTGCACAATGTTGTTTTGGAGGACTTAAATCCTCCACTCATTCAACAAGTTGCTCAGTCTTCCAACGTTCCATCACTTGAAATATTTATTCTTTAGTGCGAGAGAACAATTTTTGTCTGGAAAACATGGAAAGACATTTGTTTTTTCTCCAAGAACAACAGGCACAGACCTCTCAGACTTCGACAAATTTGTCAACTATCTTGTCCAATTTATTTTCACCTCCATCTTAGCCATTTGTTTAATGATTGTATGGTTGTTCTATTGTTTATAAATTATTTCCTCTATATTGCCAGAATGATAGCATGGTTTTCTCTTTTGTTTAATTAGCACATCTTTCTTTTTTGTTTGAAATCAAGATTTAATCTTAGACTCTAAGAACAAAATCTCATATTGAATACAGGGTAAATTGCATGCATAAATGTGTTCATGTCATACATCATTTCACCAAAATTAAACTCTAAGCATGATATTGACCTGCAACATTTCACATATCAAATCTGAATATAACAAGAATCGCTTGAGATAATCAGATTCTTGGAATTTGTTTTCCTCATTCTCATGGTCAGATTTTGTTAAGTCATTTGTTCATCTCCATAAATTTGTATTTTTCCCATCATTGGACCCCATTGTCAAAAATGTAAGGTTCAATTTGTGATGTTTGATTCATCTGTGTTATGTGTTTACAAACTTCATTATCAGGTAGTGAGGTTCAGGTCATCTCTTTTTTGAGGTTTGATTCATTTGTGTCAGTAAACTTGGTTGTTTCCCTCAACTAACTCGATTATCCAGTAGTGAAATTTAACCTGAATGTGCTTCATATCATCATACTTCATTAATTGTATTGCATGTCAGTTCATCCTTCCACATTCCATCTGCATTTTACTATCAAGAAGTGAAATTTGATCCATCTGTATTCATTAACAGTAAATTTGATCTCACAATCAAATTTCTTTTATGTCTCATGCTCAAGGTCTTAAGCTCATGAATGTTGTGCACAGGCTTAGATGCCACACATTTCAGAAAATTCATAATTAATTTTCACAATCTTAAATGACACACATTTTAGAAAATTTATAAGTAATTTTCACAGGCTTAGATGCCACACATTTCAGAAATTTCATAAGTAATTTTCACAGATGCCACACATTTCAAAAAATTCATAAGTAATTTTCACAGGCTTAAATGCCACGCATTTCAGAAAATTCATCAGTAATTTTCACAGGCTTAGATGCCACACATTTCAAAAAATTCATAAGTAATCTTCACAGGCTTAGATGCCACACACTTTCAAAAAATTCATAAGTAATTTTCAGAGGCTTAGATGCCAACATTTTCATAAAATGCAAAGGCTTCCATGCCCAACCTCTTTGGAGAAGGCTTCTATGCATCTTCAGAAAACTCGAGCTGTATCCTTGCTAGTATCCTAAATGGTTTGTTTGCTTTATTTTGATGCTTTGTCATCATTTATTCATATTATTGCTAACATTGCTAAATTCCGACAAAGCGGGGGCAACTGTAGACACCTGATTTTTGGATGCAGGCCATGGAAGTGGCTCGGGGTGCCCAATAATGAAAATGGTCCAACATAGGACCACTCTCAGTACCCATTTCTTGGTTTGAAAGCAAAGAATCAAAAAAAAAAAACTACTAAGACTAAAATCGAAGAAACATTTCATGTTTTCTTTAAGTCTTTTAATTTTTAAAAATATTTTCATGGTTTTCAACATTGTTTTTCTAATGAAAATGTTTCTAAGGTTTTATGGTTTTCATCCTCAAAGTTGATTTCAAAACTGATAAGTGTTTGGCGTTCATGTAGCGAAAATGCAGTTCCGTACCTAACGTTCATCTTGTAAGGGGCATAACTTTTTCTAAAAAACTCCAAATCACCTAAATTTTGAGGCTATTTCATAGTTCAAGAAGAGCTCTACAATTTTATATTTCATAAAAATTTTCCAATTCGGCCGTCTTAGAGCTCAAAATCGTAAAAATATTTTGGCGCTCATGAACAATCGATTGGCTCTTCATGAAGGGCCAATCGGTTGATCATGAAGAACCGATCGGTTCTCCAAAGAGCCGATCGGTTCTGTGCTTTGCTAAAAATAAAAATTCACATTTTTATACAATTTGTGGGCCCAACTCTCCATAGAATCAATTGGCATCATTTGTGTCTGCCATTTATGGTAGAATGTTATCAATTTTGTCCCCCACATTTATTTTTCATCATTAAAGTTCCATAAATAACCAATTTTTGGGGGTTTTTTAAGAAAATCAAGGAGGGAGTTTTAAGCAAAATGCAACCCTAATGCTTCCCCTATAAATTCATCATCTTCTCATCTGATTAGGGTGGGGGGGGGGGGGGGGGGGGGGGGGGGGGGTTTTTTTAAAAAAAAAAAAATTTAAAAAAAAAAAAAAAAAAAAAACAAAAAAAAAAAAAATATAAAAAAAAAAAAAAAAAAAAAAAAAAAAAAAAAAAAAAAAAAAAAAAAAAAAAAAAAAAAAAAAAAAAAAAAAAAAAAAAAAAAAAAAAAAAAAAAAAAAAAAAAAAA
>CANYLF010011888.1:0-10107 GCA_948193215.1 Bocquillonia castaneifolia
CAAATAAATAAAATTATGCTTTCATTATACTTTTCTCCCCATTTTTATTCCACCAATTTTCTTTCCTTCACCTATTTGTTTCCCAAACATAGTGTTAATCTTTTTCATTTTTTTTTCGGAGATACTGTCACGTCACATCACATTACAACACAACTGTGTATTGATTCTTAATCTTTATGTTTTCTCTAAGAAGTAAGAACCGACATTTATTAATCAAAGCAGTTAATTTGTTTATGCATACTACTAAATTATGCAGTGGCCTAGTCTAAATACTTAATTAGCCAATACGCTCATAGCTAATGATTCTTTAAATTAATTTTAATTCGCGCAATAAGGAAAAGCTGGTATTCTTGTGCCATTAATGCTAAGAGACTCTTTAAAGATTTATTCACTTCAATTGACTCTCCAAGGAAAGTTTTATCCATTCTTGAAATATGATGATTCCAATAGACCTCTTTATCCTTTCAAAAAACAACAAAAAAGACCTCTTTATCATCGTAAAGGCAATTGGGATATAAAATAATGTTTAGAATAGGAAAGGAAGAAAGATCATTTCATCCCCTTAAACTTTATGCAAATGATCAATTCGCTTCTTTTTCATCTTTTAGACATAAAAGTTGTTATTGACTTTGTCAAATTAGAATGATAGAATCAATTTACCTTTTTTTTAAAAAAAAAACTTTTTAAGCTCAAAATGTTACAAAATTTATCAAATTAGGATTATTTAACTTTATTTCTTGAGATGTGGTATATACACTTAGCTTTTGGGAGGGTGAAATGAACTAAAAATTAGAAGAAAAAATATTTTTTTAATTGTGTTAAAAATTAAAAATTTTAGAAAAATTAATCATTATTAATTTTCTACTAATTATATTTATTATTTAAGGAACACATGTGTAGTTCAAAAATAGGGTCAAATCATCCCAATTTGGATAAGTTTTGAAGCATTTTAAGTTTAGAAATGAAAAGAAAATAGTGAATTGATTCTTATAGTAAATTTAAAGAGGAATTTTTTAGTTTAAAAGGTGAAAATGAAACAAAATAATATTTTAGAAAGAGCAAATTGAACCTGTAGGGAATGCAATTTTATATCGACAGATTAGTGACTAAAAGTTGGAAGTACGGAGAGCAATTTGTATTTTAATGGACCCTTTTCTAGTTAAATTAAAGTGAAATAAATAATTATTTGTCAAACTTAGCTTAATTGATAAATGGTTTTCTTTAGCTTGGTGGGAGTGAATTTGCTTATCAAGTAAGATTTGAATATTTGAGTTAGAGCACCTCATTTTGACTCCTAAATATATTTTAAATAACGCATTCTCCATTTTAACTTGTTTAGAAATCTGTATTTATTCCAACTCTATTTTAATTCTTTATTAATAAAAGTGAATTTTAAATTTTCATTCAAAATTTAAAACAATAAAAAGAGATTACAAAATAATAAAATAATATTTATGAGCTCTTTTACACTCCTTGATAGGAAGTCACTATTCAACTTCTATAAATTTTGAAGGAGAATAAAATTAGGAATTTGTTGGAAAAGAAAAAAATTCAAATACACTCTCTAATTGAGAGAATAAGCTTATTTAAGAGTCTCTTAGAGCATCACAGCAATATTCTTCATTTGACTCTTTAATATATTATAAATAACTCATTCTCCATTTTAACTTATATTGAAATTTGTGTTTACTCTAATAATCACTCCTTATATATTCTCTATTTAATTCTTTATTAATAAAAGTACATTTTAAATTTTCATTTAAAGTTTAAAAAAATAAAAAGAGATTAAAAATAATAAAATATTATTTAGGAGCTCTTTTACACTCTTTGATTTGGAAGAGTCACTATTTAACTTCTATAAATTTTGGAGAATGCGGATAAAATTAGGAGTTTATTGGAAAATGAAAAAGACAAATACACTCTCTAATTGAGAGAAAGAATTTGTTTAAAGAGTCTTTTGATGATGCTCTTAGTCATGCTTTTATATCCGTTTGATAAAGCTTTTTAAAATAGAATTTTTTTTTTTGAAAATAACTTTTTTTAGAGAAAAGTTAAACATGCTTCTTTCAAAAGTTGTCTTAGAAAGACATGTTTTAAAAATATTAATTTAAATCTTGATCTGGATTTTCATTTTGATTTTTTTTTTTAAATTCAAAATCTTGATATAGATCGATGTTGATACGAATCAGTACCGTTACTCAAACCGCCCACGCTCTGACGAGAGAGGTCGGACATCTCAGTAGCGGACGATCCAAACAGCTCAATCTTAAGCTAACAAGGCTTCGCAAAACTAATTAATCCACAATTCCGCATGACCAAAGGGAAAAAAGGGGGGGGTGGGGGGGAAAGGACAAAACTAATGTCAATTTCATGGCAAATTTTTTTTTTGATAATCATGGCAATTGATTCCAGCTAAATAATTATACATATCAGTTAAAAAAACATAATTATATTCGTGCATATGATATCGTATGACATGCAAAGAATGAAATGCTCTCTGGATCCACTCAAGAAAGTACTCAAGAAAGTAAATGCCAAATAATAATAATGTTTTTTTGTCTTTAATATTAAAATTGTAGTTGGTATAAGTAAGATTTATAGGATATATTTTGTAAATTTTATTTTTTTTATTTGTTTCAAATTGAGATTTAAATAGAATTCTAATTTTTTTATTTTCATAAAATTAGTAATAATCATATTAAATTTCATCAAATTTGATGAAATTTATGAATGTATTTTAAATAATAAATAATTGAAATTTTTTTATATAAAATTTTTTATTATGATAAAAAAAATTTAATTTAACTTATCAAATATAAAAATTCATCAACAAAGAATATGTAAAATTTTATTTTGAGATGAAATTAAATATTGATATGAAAACTAAGCCTTAAATTGCCATCCAAATAAAAAAGTTGGCCTAATATATCAATTGACACATAAGTTGTGCTTTAAAGCTACTCAGACACCTAAAATTTTTGAGAAACCTTTTAAACACCTCAACTTGTATATTTAGTACTTTTAAACACTAATATGCTAATGCGACACATATTTTTTTGTCAAATATTTAATTTGATCCTTATCAAATAGTATATTTGATTGTTGGTAAATATTTTTTTTCGTCCTTGAACTTTTTTAAAAATTAATTAGAATGGTAAAAAATATCATTTTTAAAAATTTAGGGACTAAAAAGATATTTTTTAAGGATCAAATATAATATTTGATGAGGATTAAATTGAATACTTTTCAACCACATGTTGTTCATGTGTCTAAAAGTATTAAAATAGATAAATTTAGGTGTTAGAAAGATTTAAAAGATAAATTCAGGTATTTAAAAGGTTACTCAAAAACTTTAAGCGAAGGAAATGTTTTTATAGTAACAATTTTAGGTGTAAATTTATGTATTACACCTAAAAAAAAGTTTGAAAGAAGCCACTTTCAGCATGCATGGATTTTAATACCACACTGCCATTTCTTTTTTCTGTTGCTGGTCCTTGTTTAGATAATTAAGGTTTTGTTTTTGTTGTATGTTTTGGTTGATGTGCATCTGGCTTTTCTTTTTTTTTTTTGCTTTTACCTCACGTTGACACCCAACTCCCAACACATTCAAGTCAGCGCTTGGATTTCCAACTTGTATTGTACAGCCCAACACTTGGAAGTACCATAGTATAGACGCTTTAATGCATAAAACAGAATAAAAAGTGAAAATCTTTAAATTCGTGAATTTTAATTTCTTTTATTAATGATTAGAATTAATTTGATAGAAAATAATCAAAAGTAACAAGGCTTTATCTCGGAAAATATAAATTCATTACATGTGAGCTAGAGGTGTAGAGTTCAATCTCTACCCTCATTCCCTTCCTGGTAATTAAAAAAAATAGCCCATTAATTAATAGGACTAATAAGTAAAAATTAAAAAAAAACTGTGGCTCATAATATTTTTAGAATATATTTGATATAAATAAATTTTATAAGATTTTATAGTTTTTATTTAAAAATTCGTGATTTTTGTGCTTGCATAAATAAAAATTTATCAGCTAATATATTTATTATAATTTTGGAACTTTTATAATTAAAAAGGATGAATTCTTTTTTAAAAAATATTAGAAATGAAACTAATTCCACAAATAAAATTCAAACTATTTACATCAAACTTGCTCATATGTATCATATCATCCGTTACCTGACTGACCCTTGGCTTCAACTTTCAACCAAAGGAAAAGGGAAATAAGAGAGTAACAGGCTCGACAATATTGGAAGAGGCCAAAGGAATAAAAAAAAGAAAGAAAGAAAATGGAAAGAAAGAAAGGTCAAAAATGTGGGGGGTTGAATGGATCCTCCAGCACTTGTAGACAACAAAAACATGTTATCTATCTATCATGATTCACATATGCCTGGAGTGGACTTTGTCTTTGTCTTCTGATGGAGATGATGATCAGTTACATTTACACTACTTGTTAAAGTACCCAACAAAGAAGTTTTGAGGTAGATAACAAAATTCTCAGAAAAAGGAAAAAGCTTGCAAAATGAATAAAAATCAAAGTCATTCTAATAATCTCTCTACATATACTATGATATCTGATATTTGGGGTCTTCTTGTCGTGTTTCTGGCCGCCCTTTTTAGAAGAAAATATTCTCTTATCAATCAAATGGGGATAATAGTATTGATGAGCCAATGTCCACTCGAAATGAAATTAAGGAGAAGAAATTTCCAGAATTTTTGCATGAATTAGATTCAAACTCATTTAGTATAGTAGTAGTCAGGATGCAAATTTTTGTTTTCTCTGATATATATTGCACAAAATAAGAGAGAGAGAGATACACTTTTATTATTTTTAACAGACAAGTAAGTTACTGGAGCTACAAATTAACTAAGAGACACTAGTAATAAATGAACTATAATTAAAAGTAGTTCTGCATAAGCTAAAGTATCAGAATACCACCAATAACCACACCTGCAGAATAAGAAAAAAGCTAAAACAGAGAACAAATAAGTCGAATGAAATCGAAAACAAAATCAAACTCGTCCATTACAATTATAAGTAACATTGCAGGTATCACCAATGATGACACTGTACTGATGCAATGTCTTGGAAAGGAAGGGAGGCAAGCGGACCAGCAAAGAACAGACACATTCATCGTCAATATCTCTGAGCCATCGGCAGCAGTCATCATCAGGAGTGTGAACATGCCTGCCCTGCTCGTGTTCGTGTTCGTGCCCGTGTCTATGGCCGTGCCTGTGACCATCAGGGAACAGAAGGTCCGATGGGGGTTCTGGCTCAGGGGCCGAATACAGAGAAGGTAGCCTTCCACAGGCGTAGTTGGCTAGCGCAAGTTGAGACACACATAAAGGGCCTTGAGGCTGCGGCTGTGGCAGCTGTGGCATGCTGTTAACTCGAGGCATGAATAACAATATGAATGCAGTCAAGAATGATATTGCCCCAACCTTGATTCTCTCCATTTGAGACCCAATTAATTAAGCTATAGGAGGAGGAGGAGGAGGAGTTTTTGGCGTTTGATACTGATTGATAACCCACATTTTTTATACGGTTCCAAGATAGTGTTGAAGTCATAATGTTCTTGCTTCTAAGTTAGGTTTTTCATGCTTTAGGAGACTAAATTAAACAAACAAAATAAGGGTAAGAATGAGTTTGGTTATTTTAGTTGACATTACTAAATATTTCTACCTACATTTCTGTGATCAAATAGTTAGGTGACTTGCTATGTGAGTGATACTATCTAATTAATTAATGGGTGTTACTGCTAATACACACCAGCCTTGCTCATACAGATTTTTGAGATTCTTTGAAATGCCTACCTCAATCCGAGCTAGGACAAGAGCATCTACTTTGTTTGAGATTAATTAATTCCCTTGCTTCATATCCTTGTCTGAATTAGCTCTTTTCCACAGCAGAGCATTTGAGTTGCAACAAGTAACCTTGTTAAATATTGTTATAGCCGGTCTCGTAGCCTCATAAGATAGAACATTTTAGATCAAGTAATTCATTTAAAAAGTTTACAATTCCAATTTTGTTCTGACAAAATAAAACAAATTCTTTTAGAGACTCGGAATTTTAACTTGAAGAATAGGATGACTGCCTCATTATGCAATAAATTATGGTACAAGTATTCATAAATTGAGCACCCATGTGCGTGCGAGCTATGAATTTGGACAGGAAAAAAAAAGTACGCTTCAGCTTCTGAAAATAGACAAAATTAAGATATACTTCAGCTTCTAAATTTTACCTTCGATTATGTGTTCAACATTTTGTACTTCAAAAGTGTTAACAAAATGGAGCTTGTACAAGGTAAAAGACCTAGATTGCAATTGTGTAAGAATGAAATTAGAGTCCGGTTGTTGAGAAAATAGTACACATGCAACCTAAAAGCTCAATCCAATAGGTGTAACTATATATAATCCAATTGAAACATAAATCCACTTAATTTCTTTTTAGGGAATCGATGTAGAGCATTTTATCTTTAACACACGAAGTATTACAATCAAGTTCTTATACTTAATTCTTGAATGTGACAAGTGGAAAAAAAAAAAGATGAAAGAAAGACATTAGTCTCTGTTAAATTGTGATGTCGTGATAAGTATGAACTCAAATTCAGAAGATAGACTAGCTGTAATATAAACCAAAAAAGAAAAGAAGAAAAGAAAAGAAAATCTATTTCAACGCATGAAAACAGCATGAATACTATTCGTTTCTATTTGTATTCTGAACACTTCCCGAACCTTGGCAAATGTCTAAACAACTGTAATCTAAGAGTTCATCATATAATAAAAAGATTCAAATGCAAAAGGTTAGGAGGATTGAGTAGAGATTGAAACAAAAATTCTAGGGCCCAAATTGTCCTTTCCTGGCAATGACCTTATACATGTTGTTAGTGTACATATGAATGATGCTGATCAACATCAGTCCACTAGAGATGGCATTGCTTTGATTTATTTTGCAGATTTCTTTCTGGAGAAAGCTTGAAATTTTTAATTATTTGTCTTGTAGAAATTAAACACATGTATCATCAAGTCGATCATGGGAGAGCACAAGTTGCCTGTTTCGTACATAAATAATCAGACAAGACGAGGTTGCAGCTTCTAAATAAGACTGCTAGAGCTCAGAAACTGGCAATCAGCTTTATTTTTCATATGTATGAAGATAAGTAGTAACATAAATGCCCATGACCGTGGCTTCGTACATAAATATATAAAATCGTAAGAACCTGATGCCCAGGCAGCAGCTCAATTAATGCTGAATCTAACTAGCAGAAACATAATAATAATAAGATGGAAGGTATATATATTACTCACCAGACCAGAACTATTTTAATTAGTTTCTTATATATAAATCTAGCTGTGTACTTGTTTCAGATTTCACATAGAGAGACTCTTATTTAGTTATAGTTGATCCACAGAAGTTTATGTACTTAATAGTCGTCCCTCACATTCAAAAGTTATCATGCAGGACCTATCAACATAGACGCTGAATAAATGGGCAAGCTTAGCGAGGATGGGTGGCATGTGAAGCAGAATGTTACACACGCATTCATCATCTATCTCATTCAGCCACCTGCAACAATCGGCTCTATCAGAATCCCCATGCCTTTGCCTATCATATCCATGCCCCATTACTTCTTCATCATGACCATGACTGTGATTGCCCCCATGCCTATGCCTATGATGGTGAGCATGATGATGATGATGATGATGATGATGACCTTTTTCATATCCAGGACCAGTAACTGGTGGAGCTGGCGGTAATGGTGGTTCAGGATCTGGTGGCAATGGGAAGTATGGCACCGTTGAACATGCAAAGGTCGCTCGAGCAAACTGCGAGGCACAAAGTGGGCGGTAATATGGCTCCGCTGCCTTCATCTTAGGCAGAAATACTAAGAAAGCAAAAAGCAATAGAGTATGAATCTTTACCATCTCCATTTTCATCTTGTGCACGCATATATGTGTTCAACCTACTTTATACATGTGTGTGTGTGTGTATATAATTTATATATGTATATATAGAAGCTCAGCTCAATGTTGAGTTATAAAGAACACCCACATGTCACACTCTTTATAGCATACCACATGAATCTTTAATTACTTTTTCTTATTGAATTCTATTTAGAGTACTCTTTCCGTTTTAACCATATATAATTGTCCTAAAAGAATCAAAATGTCATTTGTTTTACACATTAATTTGTTATTTGTAACATAGAAATTATTAGAATTTTGCACAACTACTCCAAATGTCCAAATGTATTGCACCCTTATATATTACATTAAATAGTAGTTATAAATGAGATAACCAAGTGTAAATTTATATCTATACTACTTATAAAAGTATCTCAAGAGGGAAAATCTTTTTAGACAAAAAATGACATGATTTTTTATTTATTAACATAAATATCTTATTATTTGAATTTTAAATATTCTAATGGGCTCAAAATCCCACTTCATCTATAAGTAATCTAATTAAAATAATTATTTTATTTAATTTTTGAACAAAATTTATTATCCACCTATTTAAAAGATTTAACGAACCATTTAAATTTTTAAAATTTAAATCTATTATTTACTATTTAAAATTTTCTAACTATTTTATTTTAATAATGATAAAAAAATGATTTGATATTAGTAATAGAAAATTAGATTTTGCCTGATTAGATTTTTTTTTATTTAAAATTATTTCTATATACTACTGATAAAAGTACTTCTATAAGAAATGTATTTTTCTATAATCTATACTATCTATAAAAGTACCTTAAAAGGGAAAACTTTTTTGGACCAGAAAAGACATGACTTTTTTTATTTATTAACATAAAATATCTTATTTGAATTTTAAATACTTTCATTGACTCAAAAACCAACTTCATCTAAAGTAATCTAATTAACATGATTATTTCATGTTTAACTAACCATTTTAAATTTCAAACTTTAATAAATCTATGATTTGCTATTTAAATTTTTCTAACTATTTTTTATTAATAATTTGATATCAGTAATAGAAAATTAGATTTTCTCTAATTATATTTTTTATCATTTAAAATTATTTCTATATACTACTTATAAACGTACTTCAATAAAAAAAATGTATTTTAAGAGAAGAAATGTTTGAACAAAAATGATAAATATTTTTATTTATTAACATAAATTAATTTATTTGAAATTTCAATATTTTAATTAGTCCAAAAGTAGGTATATAATTTTAAAGAGTATTCATGTATATTTATGTTGTATGTTTATAGTTCTATTTATTCTAAACGTAATTTATTGCTAACATAAATTATTTTATCTAAAAATTAAACTAATTTTTTTTCCATTTCATATTTTATAATTAAATAATTTTAATTCAATAAAACAATTTTAATTTAGAATTTTTTTATAATATATTTATTTATGTAAAATTATTATTTAATCATTAAATTATTTAACTATTTTAATTTTAATATGAAAATAATTCATTATTAATAACGTAAATTTATGTATTTTATTATTTAGTATAATATTTACCTTCATATATAAGTATTGAGTATTATTTATTTTAATTTAAAATATTAAAATATATTTAATAGTTGAATTAATCACGTGCAAAGTGAGTGAAAAAACAGCTAGTACCTATAAAAGTACCTTAAGAGGGAAAACTTTTTTGGACAAAAAAGGACATGACTTTTTATTTATTTATTAACATAAATATCTTCTAATTTGATTTTTAAATATTCTAATGGACTCAAAATCCCAATTCATCTATAAGTAATCTAATTAAAATAATTATTTTATTTAATTTTTGAACTAGATTTTTTATCCACCTATTTAAAAGATTTTAACTAACCATTTAAAATTTTAAAATTTAAATCTATAATTTACTATTTAAAATTTTCTAACTATTTTATTTTAATAATAATAAAAACAATAATTTGATGTTAGTAATAGAAAATTAGATTTTCCATGATTAGATTTTTTTATTTAAAATTATTTCTATATACTAAGTGCTTCTATAAGAAATTTATTTTAAGACTTTTTTAGACAAAAAAGGACATGACTTTTTTTTATTTATTAATATAAATATCTTCCAATTTGAATTTTAAATATTCTAATGGACTCAAAATCCC
>CANYLF010012391.1:0-14020 GCA_948193215.1 Bocquillonia castaneifolia
TTAAAAAATTAAATAATTTATCATATAAAATACTAAAGAAATATGGCAATTTTAACCATTTATAAATGATTATATATATTTAATAAATTTTAATGAAAGTATTTTACTTTTATTTAAGGCTTACGATAATCAATTACTATAGTTAATTTTAAAAAAAGAAAATAAAATATTTTTGAGAGAAAATTTAAAAATATTTCACTATAACTTTTATTTTGGTGGTTAGATTTTTAAATACTATAAATTATAATATTATGACACAAGACCTTGAAAAATATAATTTTAATTTTTAACATAAAATTATAATTAAATTGAGGTAATATATGTATGTGTGTGTGTCTGTATGAATTATTGTACAAATAATTTTTAACAAATTAGTATTTGCAAGTTTTCTTCTAAAATTCGTGACTCATGACTCAAAAAAATTAATAATATAGTTAATAAAACCATTTAAATTCATGACTCAAAAAATCAAATAAATATTTTTGTATAAGAAAACTTAATTATTAAATAATTATTATATGAAAATTTTTAATAAAATATTTTATTTATTGAAATTGGAGCTTATTATTAAATAAGACACTTTAAAAAAATTTTAAATATAATAATTAAAATTTTACAATAACATAAATTTTTTATAATTATATGTATTAATTAACTATTACTGAAATAACATTTAAACAACTATAGGTAAAATAAAATATCTTAATTTAGAATTTTTCTTTAAGAGTTAGAAAATGATTCTTCAATTTAATAGTAAAGTTTTTTAATTATGGTATTATAAGTTCTAAATTTTTAATAATTCCAATTTCAATAAAAAAATATTTTAATAAAAAATTCAGATAAAAATTTAGTTAAAAATTGTTGATTTATCTTAGAAATATTTACATGATTTTATTATTTAGGTTATTCAATTTTAAAAATAGCTCGTATGTCCTAATTTGCTAAAAATTAAAAGTTCATGATAGATTTACAAAAGTAATTAAAGTTTATGATTTTTTTTTCAAACAGTCGAAAAGATGCATTTTGACATGGCGCTTACATGGATAGATTTTTTAGAATCCGGTCATCATGTCAGTAGTCCATCAGAGAAATTTTAATAGGTGATTAGAATTGCAATTTTTAGAAAAATCATGTATTGAATTATAATTTTTAAAAACTCATGATTAATTTACAAAAAGCACTAAAGTTCGTTATTTTTTTTGTCTTTAATCCTAAATTATAATATTTAAAATGTTTAAGCTAAGAGTAATTTGGATTTATTTTATAAATGTATAGAAAATATTATTTTCTGTTGGCCTAAGTGGTCTCAATATAACTTATTTTCTCTCTTAAGTGTATAACTAAATTCCTAAGTGTGTAGGATAAGCTTCAAGAAGTATCAAGTATTATTGGAAAATGTGACTCATAATCCACGACCGCGATCAAAGCGGTCGCCTTCGCAACGTTGATCACGCTGGCGATCCAAGTTCTCGGCCCGGCGATAGAAGTGCCTCCAAAGAGCCAAACCTTCTGACCAAATCTCCTACTCATGATTGAATGGATCGCCCCTGTGACCAAAGTACATCCAAAGAATAAAACCTTCTGATCTGATCTCGCGACTGCGATGAAGAAGGTCGCCCTCATGACCAAAGGGAAACCATGCCTTCATATACGAAGATCGTGCCTGCGATCCAAGGCATCACCCTCACGACATCAAGTCAGTCTATCTCATTTCTAAGCTTCCCATGGATATTTTCATTGCGCCTGCGACCATGGAGATCGCCCCCGCGACATCAAGGAGAAACTAGCCGTTGGAGTACTTTATGAAGCTTGCGGTCCCGACGGTGAAGATCGCCCTGTGACCTAACACTCTGCAGAGCATTAAATGTAGATTTTACCAGTTGTTAGACACATAATTGTTTTTGTCTCTAACAGCCGGTTTTGAGTATTTTGGCTATATTTACCCTTCATAAATGTCTTCCAAAGATGACACGCATTCTTTAATAGCCAAAACTCTTGCAAATTGATTTCTTATAATTATTTGTAATAAATTCTTTGTGAATTTATTGTGTATGGGTAATTGAAACTTATTAGCATTAGTTGCTTGGGTTGGGTGGTCTTTCTACCTTGCACAAGTGTCAACCTTTGTGAGGATTGGGAACCCCTTGGGTTATGCCTTAGCAAACACTAGGTTTATGAGTTAGCCTTGTAAAACTCTTGTAAAGATTTTGTGTTAGCCTTAGCAAACACTAGGTTTGTGAGTTAGCGTTGTAAAACTCTTGTAAATGTTTGGTGTTAGCCTTGGTAAACACTAAGTAGTGAGTTAACTTGTTGAAAACTCTTTTGCAGATCCTTAGTGGATAGTGGAACCCAAAGTTGGTCTTTAGAAGAAGTGGACATAGAACTTATTGTGTCTGAACCACTATGGATAGAGTGCCTGGGATGTGTCTAATCGCCGCTGCCCGTTTGTTGGTGTGCAATAGCAATGGTGACTTTTCCACTAAATGGATTTTTGGATTTTGTGAAAAATGTGGAGTTGCCACCCGAATTGCTTTGGGATCACCTAGTAATTAACAAACAGGTAGATTCCTTTTAGGAAAATCCCATTCGTCATCACACCAGAGGATTTCTGGGTTCGGAATGAGTCAGCCATACTTGGGGCAATTTTCCATTTAATTAAGTAATGAGGTCATTATTTTCTAACAGAGGTAAATAATATAAAGCGATAAAATCACCTAGAAGGTAGGGTGCAATGAATGGGCGTGCCTGATATTGTTACTAATAAGATTTTAGTTCTGCATTAAATCCACTATGATTAACCCTGATTGATGGAGTGCAATTGGCTGTATTATGGTAAGTTTCTACTGGTTTTAGTAGTAATTAGCCAAGTGGATTATTTCCTTATTTATTTACATGCACAACATCCACAGTTAGTTTCTAACTTATTATTATTATTTTTTTATTTTCCTTTGTGGTTAATATTTGCACATTAATTTATTTATTATTTACCCAAAATATTGAAATGGCAGTAATATACATACACCCTTAAAGAAACGAAAGGTGAAATGAGTTTCTACCATTTTTACTTACTTTTTACCGGATTGATTAATTTAACTTTAGATTAAATTATTTACAAGTAGTTCTAGGTGATAAGAATTTAACTTAAATGAGTTTAAGAAATCTTACCGATCGACCGAATCACCCGAGAGAGGATTCATCGGTCGACCTTGAAGCTTCGGCCAGTCAATCCACCGTGGTTGTCCAATTCTTGACCTGTTTATTACATGTTTTTTTAATATAATACATGGAAATGATAGTCCAAACTCCAATGAGTTTATAGACGTCCTATAGCTTAAGTATCTTTAGGCTATTATGAAATATATCATTAAATGTTCTGAAAGCTGTCTTGGATGTAGCACTGAAATCTCAAGGGCATTTTGGTCATGAAAATGAAGGAATTAGAAAAATCTCAAAACATAGAAATTAAAGTAGATATCCTGAAATTCAGTTTAGGCTCAAGAATTCCTGATCCCTTTTTCAAACTAAAGCATCGTAAACATTCGGCCGGACCTTTAAACATCCGGTTGGATGCTCAAAATGGGCCAGACCCAATTAAGCAGGCAGGTTTGGACATCCGTGGGGGCTCGATCATTTGGCCAGACCTTTGTAATCATCCGGCCGGACCTCTAAACATCCGGCCAGATCTGTAAGTCATCTTCTTTGAGCTATTTTTCTTGTATTATTATGTTTTCTTATAGATACACTCAGAGGCAAGCAAGTCCAAAGAACCATGAAGTTCAATTAAGGGCAAATCCAGGTTTCCCTAACCTGAAGAAATTCCTCAATAAAATAGAAAATTGAGAGGCCTTTCCGGATAAAATGAATAAATATAGCTAGAATGCTTTTCCCCAGTGTGAGTCACAATCAGATATTCTCAAGGAGAAGACAATCCTATTCCCCAGTGTGAGCCGTATTCAAGATTCCTCAGTAGAGCAGACATTAATCCTCGGTGGAGTTAACAGGCTATTTTTCGGTGACGGCTATCTTCCGATGATGGCTATGCAATCCAGATTTCGGTGACGACTATCTTTCGGCGACGGCTATCCAATCTAGATTTCTTTGACAGCTATCTTCCAGCGACGACTATCCAATCCAGATTTTGGTGACGGCTATCTTCTGGTGACGGCTATCAAATCAAGATTTCGACGATGGCTGTCCAATAAAACTTCGACGATGGCTATCTTCTGGTGATGGCTATCTAATTCAAATTTCCATCGATGATCAAACAAAAAATCCTCGGTGGTAATTCCTATGGAGTTTTATCAAGGCAGCTGAGGTCCGAGGTAAGGTTCCACATTCTAGATCTAAGGAACGTGTTTCTTTACCAAAAATTATGTGTTTAGTGCTTTGTCGTCATTTTCCATTTTATTGGTTAATACTCCAAACCTCCGACAAAGTAGGGGCAAACTGTAAACATTTTTTGATGCAGGAATAGGGAAGCGGCTCGGAGTTCCCAATGACGATCACTTATGCTCAGAAGGCATAAGTAGAGTGATTATGGCTTTCATTTTGATCAAGTGATGTTTCAAAATGGATTTCATATTTAAAAATGCATTATTTTGAGCCAGAAAAATCATTTTAAAATAAAATAGTGCATTGTTTTTATCATATCTTTTCATTCGAGCCTCAAAATGTCCTGACACATATTTTAATTATAAATTGGGCCATTCTGCACGTTTTTGTCTCTAATACAATTGTTCTAATTATGACTTTTTGGGCTCCAAAATGGGCTTAGAACATCTGCTACCATGATGATGAGCTTGGTTTGATGTTGGGCCTAGATGGTGGCTTTAAAGGTTAGAAAATGGGTTTCAAATTTGATTTTAATGTTATGGGCTGGCCTTTTAATTAATTAATTAAGCTACTTGGGCTTGAAATTAATTAAAGGCCCAAGTCCATTTCTCTTTTAAATTTACAGGGGATCACTTTTAATTTGAAATTTAAAAAATTGGATTTGCATTGATCATTCTTTCAAATTTCAAATCAATTAACAGAAGATTTGATTGCATCCATCAACATTTCAAATTTGAAAATCTCTTCTGCTTAGAAAACAAGCAAAGCATCAAAGTCGCTGCCTATAAATGGCACACTCATTTTCTTCTACAGGGGTTGGGGGAACATTTTAGGAAAAATACAAGTTGACTAGAGGGTTTACAAAAATTAATTCAGCTCCTCTAAGTTTCTTTTAGTTTAGAGAGAGAAAATAAACAACAAGAAAAGGACAGTACATGATTAAAAAACAATAAGAAGCCAAAAAAACTCACAACTGAGGGAAATCAAGCCTTCCTGTAGAAAATTCATTTCTTTTGAATTATTGTCTGTTGAATCTGGAGTTTCACTGATATTTATTGTAAGTGCTCTAAACCCTCTTAATTGTTAATTTTTTGTTGTTTCTATGAAATTGTTGTGATTTTCATTCATTGAATGCATCAAAACATCCATCTACTCAATTTTGTCGTGAAAATTGTTTTATACGTACGTACTGTATCTTTTGCATTTTTCATTTTATTTTTTTTGTTGATTCTTAACATGTTTATATGTTAGAATTATTCAATTAAAGTGTTTTAAGGCATGATTGTGTGATTGTTAATGATTGTTATTCAATTTTGCTTGTTTTCACTACACTATACGTGATTTTTGTAATTTTCTTATTTTTTATGATTTTGATTCTGAAAATTGTTTTAGGTTATGTTTTATGTTGTTTTTAATATGATTCTAACATGTTTTAATCAAAATCAAAAGCATTTAAATTGATTTCAAAAGTTACAACATATTGCATGTTCATTTCAATTTCCATTGAAATTCACTCTTAATCATTTAAATGCTATGATTTGATGTTTTATTGCTCTGATGTATGTTTTTATGGCATCTACATGATTTCTAAAGTGATTTTGTGCATCTCCATTGATTTCAATTGATTTCTATAAAAATCAGTGCACTGCATGTTCACTGTTAATTATTAGCATGATGTAAACAGTTGATATGCATGTTGTAATACATGTTTCTATTGTTTAGAAATCCTTCTAGGTTGTTGTGAATTTTTGTAATATGATTTCAAAGACTTGAGAGCATGTTTAATAGTTTTCATAAGATTATGCATTGTATGTTTACTGTAAATGCTAATTGCATGCCATATGATTGTCTAGATGTATGCTAGGTTGGGTTGTGCCATTTAGACATCGTTTCTAGGTTGTTTTCATCATGCATTATTATTTTTATTGAGTTTTCTACCAATTTTTGAGGCTTGGTAAACTTAAAAATTGCATTTTTCTATGTTTTCTGTTGTCCCTTATGTGTGTGGTTAGCAATTCCAAGAGTCAGAGTGGCTAAGGCACCAACGCCACTCTTCATAGTGGCGTTGAGCCTCAACGCCACTCCTTATAGTGGCGTTGGGAACTTTTTGCCTCAGAAGAGTGGCGTTGGCCTCTGTATAGTCTCCCCCAATGCTCTGTAACCTTTGTGCATAAAAATTTCATGTGGATTGTGGCGAAAAGGTAAGTATTCTAACTTTTTTTGTTAAGAAATAGGTGAAATATGCATGAAATGAACATAATAAGCTACTTGGTAATCTCTAGGTTAAAAGGGTAGTAACCTAGGTGGAGTTGATGTGTTATGGTACTTACTTTCACTATTTCCAAGTAATTCGAACTAACTATGGTTTGGTAACATAAAATTAACTCTTGTTTGTATAGAAACTCACATCTTGTATGCATGAATGTTGTAAAAGGTAGGTGTATGTTTATGTGTTTTATTTGCTTTAAGTAGTGGAAATGAAGGTAGCTATAATCCTATGTGTTGTTTGTAAAGAATCATGCCTTAAGAATGCATAAGTCCGATCATTGAATCTCTGTGTCTTTTTGGCGTGTTATGCATTCTTAAGGGAATCGAGATGCTCACTAATTTCTTTTCCCAATGCCTATTCTGGTGGCAACTCACACTATTAGCTCCCGTATGCTAAACACATAGTGCCGCACTGGTCGTATGACTTGGATCACTTAGGTAACCCCTCCTTATCCACAGGTGCCAAGAGTGCCAAATATTTGGTGCATTACAAAGAGTTCCTACTATGAAACTACAATCAATAATTAAGCTAAGGCCTTTTCGGGGATGGGCCATAGATCCAATAGGCAAGATCCATCTAGCTTCTTCTAAAGGACACAACTTCTTGATAGTAGCTACAAATTGTTTCACCAAATGGGTTGTGGCTGCCCCAATGGTTATGGTCGAGCAAAGGGATGTGATAGATTTCATTAAGAAAGAAATTATTCATTAGTTTGGCATTCCACAATATAATACCACATATCAGGGCACTATGCTCACAAGGTAGGAGGTCCAAGTGTTTACAGCCGTCAACGACATCAAATTATTAAACTCCACACCTCATTATGCTCAGGCAAATGGACAGGCTGAGGCATCCAACAAGATAATTATCGACATCCTTGAAAAGATGGTTGATAATCCCAGAAACTGGAACAATACGTTATCAAAAACATTGTGGGCATACAGAACATCTAAGAGAACAGACACATGTACTGCCCCTTATGCTTTAACTATTGGCCATGATGCAATTCTACTTTTGGAGATAATGGTTTTGTCCCTTAGAGTAGCAGTATAGAACGGTCTCATGCCAAAACAGTTCACAGAGTCCATGCTATTAGATTTGGAAGATTTGGAAGACATGAGATTGCAAGCATTAGACTGTATGATAATTCAAAAGAAAAGGGTGACCAGATCTTACAAGAGAAAGGTTAAGAAGAAACGCTTTCAAGAAGGAGACTTGGTTTGGAAGGTAATCATACTGCCTGGAACTAAAGACAAAGAGTATGACAAATGGTCCCCAAATTAGGAAGGACCCTTCAAGATCCACAAAGTGTTAAAGGGCAATTCATACTGGTTTTCTAGCTTGGAAGGAAAACCTCACCAAAGGTTCATTAATGGCAAGTATTTAAAATAGTACCTCCCAAACTTATGGGAGGTCCACAACATGCAAGTGTAATAGGCCCTAAGGCCTTTCCATAGGTTATAGTTCTAATCATTGTGTATGAGCTTAGTTGTGTAAGGATTGTAATCTAGTAGGCCTTATGGCCACATTAATTAAGAGATAGGCCTTTTGGCTATTTCTGAAACTTGTGACACTTTAAATAAATGTGTGGATATAAAAATATATTCCAATGGCAGGCCAAGAAATCAAATATAACAACTTGATTACTAAAAGGCTAAGAAAGGATGGATCCTGGGAACAATTTGATCAGTAAAAACCAATGGGAAAGTCTAGTCAAGGTCAGTCCTCTAAGGATCAGGCCAGTTCTCTTGGTTGAGAAAGATCCAGATCCCATCTTCAAGCCTTATTAGCATTTGATTTTTCTTAGGCCAAGGCCAGTTCTCTTGGTTGAGAAAGATCCAGATCCCGTCTTTAGGCATTTTTGTCTTTGATTTTCATTTTTAGCGAAGGTTGATTCCTATTTTTACAAAGACCTGGCTCATTTTTCATAGTTCAGTTTTGAAGGTACTAATCCCTAGAATTTTAAGGCCAATGCTGTATTTCTTAGGATAAGGTCAGTTCTACGAAAGTCTTATGATAATGTCATATTACTTGAGCAAACCAATATCAATCCCACTCGAACATTGTTCAAGCAGAAGATCAACCTGGAGGCAAAAGTGATAGACATACATTCACATAAGAAGTAAATTCTGAAGAATTAAGGAGCTGAGAATTAAGAACTTAAAAGGCCTAAAAACCATGGCCTATCTGAGTATTGTTCAAAAAAGACATTCTTAAAGACCTGCATACAGGCTGATAAATTGTTCAGAAATAAATCACTAGAGGCAACAATTTAAGATAATAGTGTATCAAAGTTAAAAGAACGTTGGTGTGCCCATTGAGTCATACAAGCGACCCGCTGTTCTCAGGATTATTTACTTTCTTGCCTCCATTAAGCAATATCATTCCTTTAAGCTACTAGGCCTTCACCAATTGCATCAGCTACAGTCTCCAGACTTTTATAGTCATTAGCCAATTGATGAACTTCGTAGTCTAAGTCCTCCTGTTTTGACTTCAGTTGGGCAATTTGTTTTTACAGTTCTTGGATGGCAAGTTCTTTTTCTTCAAATTTATCCTTAAGGTCAAACATCTTCTAACTCACTACCTCCAGTCCTCTTCTTCTAACATCATATAAAGTCCTCTGTTGCTGAGAAGTGGCCATTTTGGCTACAGAATTTATCTGTTCAGCATTGCAAGCAACAAGAGTCTGGAAAAGAGTCTCATCCTGTTTAAATAAAGTCTAGACTGCAGAGTTTGGGAAGGCAGTACTGAGATAACCCAAGGAAGCAAGGAAAACATTCTTCTACAACTTTGCAAGAGAGGGTAGCTTCAAGGATTCCACCACTCCCTTCAATTCTTTCGAGTCCATGGTAGAAATATCAGTCTCAGCTGCTTCAAGAGACACTTCCATGAAATCAAGATCATGCTTTAAAGTGATCTTAGAAGGAATGGAACCCCATTCAAAGACTTGTTAAGTAAAAGAAGGAAAAAAATCAGAAGAGACCCTCAATAAGAAAATCAGATAGTAGATTGATAGGCTTACCTCAGTTACAGCCTTAATTGAAGAGATGGGGTTTTGTAACCCTGGATCATAAGTGATAGTAGTAGGAACAGTTGCAGTCTTGGTAATCTTAAAAACCAGGTTTGAAAGGGTAATATCATCCAGGTCTGCTTGATCATGGCCTGGAGAAATGAAGTTGTCAGGAATAGAAAAGCAGGAGGAATGAAAGGTATAAGGTCAGGAACTTACCAGGACTGCTTTCTTCTGATTTAGGTGGGTGGTCCTGGGTACCAACTTTCTCTCCCCTAGAACCTTCACTAGCCTCTGCCTCTTCTTTAGCAACATCAACATCTTCTTCAGTCACTTCAACTAGTTCAGGAACTGAAGGAGTGGGAACAGCTTTATGGTGAGCAGAAGTTCTGACTGATTTCCTGGCAAGAGTTATGTTGGAAATTGGTCCTTTTCCCTTGCGGATCTTGGTGCAAGGAGCAGCTACTCTTTTCTTGGGAGCAAAAGTTGAGAAAATAGAACCAGTTCTCTTAGGAAACAGAGGTAAACTGTCCTAGACTGATTTTTAAATTCTACAAGGCACAAAATTAGGAGAGCACAAAAATAGAATTTAAAAATTTGGTCAAATATAGAGAAATTTACCTTTGACCAGATCAGCAAGAGGTTTGTACACCAATTTAGTATAGGACATCTACCACTAGGTATCATAAGCATTCATATAGTTCTTTGAAATAGAATGAATCTAGCAAAGAAGAGTTTTATAGTGGTCTTGGATAGCTCTTATTTTCTCAGAAGTTTGGCTAACAGGGTCTGTGGAAGCACCCTGAGGAAGATTCATAGCAATAATATTGAGGGGAACTACACAACTAAAACCAAACTATAAAACAAAAAGATAAGGTAGATATGGTTTAAAACTCTAAGGGAAACTAGAGGAACTGCCTTTGAAGGCCTTGTCTCCACCGATCACAAACACACATGATCCGATATAGGCTAGAAGAAGATGATAATATACGTTGGGCAAGAGGTAATCAGGAAAAATTTTAATCCAAGAAGGTTGGTGGTTCAGGGCATCATAAGGACACACAAGTTCATGGGCTTGTTCATGGAGGTGAAGAAAGTAAGAATAAATTTTGACAGAATCCCAATCACACTCGAAAGTGCATGTTTCTCTCCCAGGAATTTAACATTTTGTCATTCTATGCCGGTTCTAAGTTCAGGAAAGTAAGTTAATAGCAAAGACTGGATAAACCAACACATTATAGTGGGGTTATCAAATGGTTCTTTAACAAGCATCCTTCGAATGTTTTGATAGACACTGACTAAGAAAATACTACCTATGGCCTTAAAATTGCCATTGGCAGTAGCTAAATACTCACAAAGAGGGAGGAATTCCATTAAAGGTCTATTGATGGTAGGGCAAAAAACATACCTGCAAATTGGTACCAAAAGGAACCTCACAAACTCCTCATTATTGGGAGGGTTGGTATGTCTCAAGGCTTCATCAATAACAGCAGATTAGGAAGCATACTAGTCATGCTTCACAAAAATAGATAGCCTGGTAGTAGGTTCTTCAGAAATCAAATAGACACAATCCTCTTAAAAGACTGGCAAACTAGTAAGATAGAAGACATCCCTCAAAGTAAAGGATAGGTGACCAAATGGAAAGATAAAATTATTATTGCTGGTGCTCCAGAACTTCAAGGTAGAAGTAATTAAACTACACTGGTAGGGGAGGTTACTGCTGGTAATGGAGATTAATTCATCAAGACCTAGCCTGATCTAGTTTACTCCACAGATAGGATGAAAGTGATCACACCATTGGACCTAGGTAGCATAGGTTCGAGGCCAGGGTTTGATACTGTTGCGGACAGGTGCAATGGGGATTTCTAAAAGAAACTTAGTAGGACTAGGTGATCCATAATATGACAAAGTTGGTAATGTTTTAGTATTGAAATCTGATGATACAGTCAGGTATTCACCTTCTCTAGAATTGGCATAGACAAAGTTGTTGTTTTTAATCCTGCATAACCAAGTCTCAATTAAATGAAAGCACTTTAGAATTGCACAACGAGACAAGAAATTAGACCAATTCTAACCTGTAAGAAAAATATAGAGGCAAGTCTGCCACTTTAATGCCTAGAACTATAACAAAACGAGTATCTTCGAGAGAATCTACAGAATCAGGGAAAGTGGAATCTCTAGAGGCATGAGAACTGGACGGAGCTGCCATCTCTGAAATAAAAACCAAGTGATTAAGATTGGTGAGCCGTTGTAAAGAGAAGAAGAGCAAAATAGTATAAGAGGGCTTACTAAAATTTTACCTGGTATTTGAGAGATTGGTAAAGGCAGTTGTGGAAAAAACCTTCAAAGAGGAAATGGGAGTAGTGGAATTGGTGTTGCCCTAGAAAATTTGGGGATTCTAGCTATGATGATTAATTTGTGAATAAAATAGCGAAGGATAAACTGTTTGAAATAAGGTTAGAAGTTGGAGATGAATTGGGAATTGGTATTGGAGTTGGAATGGAAAAGGTAATTTGAGAAGGATTAGATTTGATAAAGGATAAAAAGAAATTCCAAAGACTATTGGAGTTAATTGAGATTATCTGGCCGTTATCAATTTAGGAATTCGAAAGAGGAAGGGATTCTTGAGCCGGTATGTCTCTATTTTTTGAATTAGATCTGTTACGACATTGATTGCCCTCTAGTTTATCATTGTTAGTTCTTGAAGGAGTTAGGGTTTAATTTGCATTAATTACCATTGTGTTCATTACAACCTTAGCATCTGTGTAGAGCTTTTGTGAAAAGTGTGCTCGTTCAATCTCTAATTCTTTTTGTGATAGACGATATCTCAGTTCCTGTTGCTTAATAGACCAGTCTTCAGTAGCCTATTCATCTAGAACAACTTGTTTCAACCAGAACTGGTCATCTTTTTCAGTGGTCTAGACTTTGCTTTTAAAATTGGGAGCTTTCGGGGAGTTATCTTTTGAAGAAGCCATTAACATGCATATAACTTTAACTCAAGAGAGTAAAATAAATGTAGGGGGGCAACTGTTTGTACCCAAAGTTAATTTGGCTCAATAAGACAAGACCCATATAAGGCATAGCTTGAATGAAGGCATTTCTGGTTAGAAAATAAGTCTTAATGATAGATATATATGTGAAAGACTTGTGGGAGTGGTTAAGAGGCCTGATCAAAATAAAATTAGAACTAGGCTTAAAACCGGTTGGCTGAATAGAGAACTTGAATGGAAGTGGTTGCTATGGGAAAGAAAGGGAAGGACTAGACAAATTCTATATGGTGAGAGACTTTTAAAAGGTGTAAGACAAGATCAGAAATGATGTTTGGGTAAAAGGAACATAGAAAAATGTGTTAAAGGCCAGTTCTAATGTTTTAGATGAAGTTTACCAATCATAAAAAGAAAGAGAACCATAGAACTGGTGGCCAATGAGGGAAATGAGGTAAATGGGAGACTTATAAACTTTATTAAAAAGCTGTTTAATAGAGAAGGACAAGAAAAGGGCAAGATCCAGTGCTAAAACTTTATGATATACTTGTTCTAAGAATACCTGGTTTATAAGGTAAGAGACCAGATGGGAAATCAAATCAAAATGAGGTTGAAAAGGCCATGAGAGGACAGACTAGAGAAATAATAGGAATAACTAGAACAATGGAGAATGGAGGTAATTTCTAATGGCCAAATATCTCTGTGTTTTAAGGGGAGAGAAAGATTATGTGCAAATGGATAGGATTTTGGTCCATAAATTAAGAGTAAACACTCTGAATAGAGGGATTTCTAGAAGGATCTCCACGAAGGACAAGCAGCTAAAAATTAGGAGATTTCCATACATAAACAGGGGAAAACAGTTCTGAAGTTTAAGGGCTAGATCTCCATGAGTAATTGAAAGCCGAGAAAGGTGACAAGAACGTGCAAGTTAGGAGAAGTAATAACGGTCAAAAATCATGGATATGGAAATGGTCTCAAACATAAGCATATAATTCCGAAGATGAAGGAAAGGTGGAAGTGGTGGTAACGGCTATGTTTCTAGTCATTTCTGTCAAGGAACTGCCTTATTCGATTAAGCGGGTATAAATAGAGATGGGGAGTACTTGGAAAAAGGACCGAAAATCTTCAACAAAAACATAACACATTCAACATAGATTTAACAATTTCTAGCATTTAATTTCCAATAGTCTACTTAGTTCACAGTCTATCAATTCAGAATTTAGTTCTTGTACTTAATCTACTTTCAATACAATTAGCCCTTTCAATTTCATTTAAACTCTATTCATTTCCAATTCATTCCTTTCAAGTTTAATTCCAATGTTAATCTTTCATTTCAATTTAGCTTTTAAACATTAGTCATTTCCAATTTAGCAAGCTATTTAAATACTAGTTTTATACTCTTAACATTACATTTACTAACTGTTA
>CANYLF010012488.1:0-15303 GCA_948193215.1 Bocquillonia castaneifolia
AACAAATCTTCGTGTCTACTGTCTAACAATTGGGTCTAATTGCAAATCAACTTAATTTTCAAAAGGTCCATTCAGTATCAATAGGAGGAAGAATCCATCGTAGTTCCACCTTACATTACTATCATCTCTCTTTGAAAAAAAACATTAGTACTTGCTTCCGCCCCCCAAGATGTAAATAAAAAAATGTCATATAAATCCACTAGGACGTGTTGAACCACCAACAAAAAAGAAGAAAGATCATAGCTTTAATGTCCAAAATATGAACATATTACTTTTTACCGTACAAAACAAAACAAAGCACTTGTTTAATTCTTTTAAAAAAATCACTTATTTAATTCAACTTCTATTAGCCTCTCTTTGTATATAATTTTTTATAATTAAACCTGTAATTTTATCAAAATTTAATTAGAAATAATAAATTTGTTATGTTTAATTAAATCTGTAAACATGTTAAATGAAATGAGAAATATTAGTTGTTGGGTTAATAATTTTTTATTATTAAATCTTTAATTTTATAAAAAAAATCTGTAATTATTGTATGCTTTATTTTTTATTATTATATATAGTTGACTAAAAATAATTTAATTGTTTTAGGAACAGCCAATGGCCCAAGAATCAAGTTCTGTGGCACCTAAAATGAAGGAACCAGCCGTTAAGGATGGGTTTAAGGAGTATGACAGTTCAAAAAAAAGGCCTAGACAAACTTCAACAGTTTGGGATCACTTTGATAGAGACAATAAGGAACAAAAAGCAAAATGTAAGTGTTGTAAGAACATTTTTAGTTCCAGCTTAAAAAAAGGGACATCTCATTTAAAGCGTCACTTGGATAAATGTCCAAATCGTAACAATTCTGATGTCAAACAGCTTATGTTAGGTAGTGAAACATTAACTGATGGCACTAGTGGTTTGAAGAATTTTAAATTGAATCTTGATGAGTTGTGTAATTGCATTGGTATGTTTGTAGTTGAAGGTTCTCATGCTTTTACTATCATAGAAAAAGGTTTTAGGCATATGATGTCTAAAGCATGCCCTCAATATAAAGCTTATAGTAGGCATACTCTTAGGAGCGATTTTCTTTAACTATATGTGAGAGAAAGGGATAATCTTAAAGATAGGCTATTGAATATACTTGGTGGAATTTTTTTAACAACTGATAATTGGAAGAATCAACATACTAAAGCTGAATATATATGCATATTTGCTCATTATATTGATGATTCTTGGAAACTATATAAGAGGATTTTAAGGTTTAGAGCTTTAGTTCCTCCTTATGATGGTAGGTGCATAGCAGATGAGATTGAATTATTTTTAACTCAGTGGAATTTGAAACATAAGGTGTTATCAATCACTACAGATAATGCTTCTTATAATGACTCGATGATTTCTATTCTTAAGAGTCGTTTTTCCATGAAAAAACTTCTTGTTTGTGATGGTGATTTTTTTCAAGTTCGTTGTTGTGCTCATATATAGAATTTAATTGTTCAATTAGGTTTAGAAATAATTGGATATGTTATTAATAACATTTGGGAAATGATAAAGCATGTTGATAAATCTGATGTTAGAAGGAAATTTTTTTTGATATTGCATAAAAGAACTTTCAATTGGAAGTTAAGAAAAGATTTAGACTTGATGCTCCTACTAAGTGGAACTCAACTTTTAAAATGCTTGAGAATTCCTTATACTACAAGGATGTATTTGATTATTTTGGGGTTCGAAATCATGCAATTAGACCTTATGCAATCTCAAAATTAGAGTGGGAGAATGTTGAATCAATTTGTAAGTTTTTGAAGGTGTTTTATGAAGTGACACTTGTGTTTTCAGTATACAAAACTCCCACTTCAAATTTGTTTTTTAAGTGTGTTTTGAGGATTTAATCAAAGTTGGTTGAAGTAGCCAATGATACTTCTAGTATCCTATGTAGTATGGCTAGAGCTATGCAACCAAAATTTAACAAATATTGGGCTGATTATAATGGGATTTTTAGTTGTGCTACACTCTTGGATCCTAGATTCAAGATCAATTATTTGAAATATTGGCATGGAAAACTTTATGGAAAGGATAAAATGGGTGAGAAGGTTGAAAGAGTCATGGCATTTCTTTGTAGGTTGTTTGAAGAGTATAGGGAACCAACTAATACTAGTTGTGTTGGGATGTTAAATGTGGATGGCAATTTTGATGGTGATATGGGTGAGGAAAGCAATATCAATTAGTTCTTGGGTGATTCATGTATTACACATACAAAGTCACAACTGGATCTTTATTTTGAAGAGCCATCCCATAAGATGAGTCAAGAATTGGATGTTCTAAAATTTTGGGATAAATGCTCAATGAGATATCCTGATCTCTCAAAATTGGCACGTGATCTTTTGTCCATTCCTATTAGTAGTGTTGCTTCGGAAGCCACTTTTAGCATTGGTGGAAAAATCATAACCGCTTCCAGAAGTTCTTTGAATTCTAAGACAGTTCAAGCACTTAATTGTCTTAAAGATTGGATTCAGGCTGAAGGTAATTAAACAACCCTTGATTCTTTGATTTTTATTCATTTCTAATTTTATTTTGTCATTTAAATTATGATCACTAACATAATATAATATGAAATTATTGCCTAGGTAATTTAATGCCTAAATATGACTCTGACTCCTCAAGCGATGATGATACTAGTATTGATATTGATGGTGAAGAATATGTTGGATTTAATGATTTCATGTGATGTAATTATTTTGAATCATTTGTACTTTAATTTCTTTTAAAATTTCAATGTTTAGAAATTTAGTTCTAAAACTGTAACAATATTTTCGTTGAATAATTGAAAACTTGTATTTTTTTTTTTGTTTTAGCCCGAATAGGCCCGTCCAAGCAGGCCCATGTCGGGCTTGGGCGAGCCTCGGTATAAGTTAAAATTTTTAGGCCTGGGCGGGCCTGGGTAAGGGTTTTTAAAATTTGGGCCCGATCAAGCCCGGCCCGAAGCCGCCCAATTATCAGGTCTAGTCCCAGCTCCACAAAGTTTGCTTTAAAAAATAAAAGACTATCATCCGTAAAAAAGAGGTGGGTACTAGCCAGAGCACCACGGCAAACCCGAACCCCATGAACAGCTCCCTGTCTTACCTTAAAACTCAGCCAACCACTTAACCATTCTGCACAAAAAATAAAAAGGTAAGGAGACAATGGGTCTCCTTGCCTCAAACTCTAGATGGGTGAACAGGTCTAATTCTCCGATCACCATGGACTATAAAATATCTAACATTCCAAACACAGGCCATGATCAACTCCACTAATTTACCCGTAAAACCAAACTCAATCAACATCTTCTCAAGAAAAATCCACTCCACCCTGTCATATGCTTTAGTCATGTCAAGTTTTAGAGATGCATAACCATCCTTCCCCTGCGTCTTCCTATTTAAAAAAATGCGTTGTCTCAGAAGAAAGTATGACATTGTCAACGATTAGACGCTTTTGCATAAAAGCATTCTAGTTCTAAGAGATTAAGCTTGGAAGAATACGCTTGATTCTATTGGACAAGACCTTAGCCACAATTTTGTTGCACAACGATATAGGTCGGAAGTCACTTACTAATGTTGGAACAAATTTTTTGGGGATCAAAGTGATGACCGTATTCAACATATTTTGAAGAAAGGTACAAGAAACAAAGCATAACCTTACAGCTTCACATACATCAGTTTTTATGGTGGACCTATATCACTGGAAAAACGTTGGCATCGTCCCATAAATACTCGGTGATTTATCTGGATGTTGGGAGAAAATAGCAGCCCTGACTTCCTCCTCTGAAACCTCCTCCAGTAGCTCTAAATTCTGGCTATCTAAAACTCTGTTATTCAGGCAGATATTCAAATCTTCAATGTCACTAAGAGATGACGTGAAAATCTTTTGAAAATAACTTTCAATCAAACCCTATAGACCTGAGTTCCAATCGACCCACAAACCCCTTTCATTTTGCAGCCTCAAAATGGAATTCTTCTTCTTCCTAGCTATTGCCATATTATGGAAAAACTTTGTATTAGAATCACCTCCCTTGTACCACAGTTGCTTGGATCTCTGTTTCCAAAACATGCTATAATCATCTTGAACCTTTGCAAGTTCTACCGCAGTAGCTTTAAACTCTCCAACCCCTTCTTCATCAACCCTCGATCTTAGACCATCCATTTTTCTTCTCAAGCTGTCCATACGAGATGTAAATGCCGTGGCCTTTCCTTTCCCCCAAGTAGCCAAGCTCTCACTGTCCGCCTGTATTCGTTGTTGAATATCGGCATGCTGATCCACATTCCATCCACTTGCCATCACTGCCTCACTCTCCCCATATTTTTTCCATAAGTTTTCAAATCGAAAGCTTCGACACCGATGATGAACACGATTACCATAAAATTGTAAGTGGATTGGTAGATGATCAGAGACATTACTTTCCACTGTACACACGGCGGCATTTCTAAAAACCCCTAACCAGCTATCAAACCCAAAGGCACGATCTAACCTCTCTTGAACCCATCCATCTCCACCCCTACCCCTTTCCCAGGTAAAAGGGCATCCACTAAAACCCAAATCCATAAGGCCCACATAAGACATAGCTTCCCTAAAACCCGCAACTAACCAATTGGGCTAACCACCCCTCCTATTTTCTCTCTTGAGTCCAAAAGATCATTAAAATCCGCCATAACAACCCAAGGTAAATTCGAAACCTATGATAACAATTTCAAAGTCTCCCAGCTTTCTCTCCTTTGACTATGATTGGGAATTCCATAAAAACCAGTAAAACGCCATACAATATCATCCTTAAGAATAACTTCAACATCAATAAAATACTGCAAAATCTTAAGAGTTTTATTTTATTATCATTATTCCAGAGCAAAGCAAGGCCACCACTGTGACCTCTAGCATCAACTGAGAATACACAATCAAAACCCAACCTTGTTTTAACACTATCTATTTTAACCCTGCCAGCTAAAGTTTCAATTTAAAAAAGGAAAGTTGGCTTTTTTAGCATAAGTAAGCCCATGAAGGGCTTGAATTATACGTGGGTTGCCAAGCCCACGATAATTCTAAGAAATAATACTCATATCTGCATGCAAGCTTGATCTACTCCTAGGCCTGCTTTCATCACGTTTTTTGGCACAGTGCCATCTTCTAGGACAGGTTCATAAACATTTTGGGCTTCTTTCCCCCCTTGGTCCAATACCTACCGCACTAACACATTATGGGCAGCAGCCCTTCACACCTTCTACTTTTTTCCTCATGTACTACAACTCCTTCTTTATATAGGTCTCTATCCAAATTTGACAACTTCCCTACATTATGGAGAAGATCACTCCCCATATTTCCACCCTCTTCAACAGATTCTTTCCTTCCTTGATCCACGATCTTAGTGATTCCCATTTTTCCCCTTCTTTTATGATCTTACCATTTTTAAAATTTTTCAAACCTCCCCCAAATCTACTGCCCCGCTTGTCACGCAGCCACCGCCCACCGACATTGGATTGCTGACCCCTTCTTGAAGTTACACGAATGTCCTTAGAAAGGATCCGCTTAACCTCTTCAGACTCTAGGATACGCCGGCAAAATTTATCAGAATGCCCAATCTTACCGCAAATAAAACAAAAAAGTCATAATATTTCATACTTGAATTCCAGTGTCATCCACTCACCACCAATTCGTTTAATTTTCATGTTAGCCATTAGAGGCTTTGTAGCATCCACTTGTACTCTAATTCACAAAAACTCCCTCCATATTCCATCAAAGTTATTAGCATCAGATTCAATATATGTCCCGACATAATTTCCAATGCTCCAAGCAACATTTTCACTCCTAAAACCAGTAGGGACCTTATAAACTTACATCTAGAAATCAATGGACCTTAATTCTACTTCATGAGGATTCTCATTCTCCTTCAGTCTATGGGTAAGAACATGATAGTTATTAAACGTCCATGGATCCCCTTCTTCCACTCTCTTAACATCCACATCATGAAAAAATTGAAAAAGATAACGTTTTTCATTGCAATCACCTTCATCATTTAACTCCCATATGTATACCCGTTGCAGCGGTCTCTAGAGCATGGCCAACGTGTTTTGCATGGCCTGAAAGTTTATCACTTTATTCGCTAAGACTCATCCCACCAGACACCATCAATAATCCTCCACCATCACGTCATCATCACCCTCGTTCCCAATCACCAGGCCAGCCAGGTTATCATTATTCAGCTCCAATTTTTTTGTCATGGTCTATCTCCATTAACGAAGATGACGCCTCGAAGAAACCAACAAAAATATGAAAAGAAAAATAACAAAAGCCACAAGATTAGCACAACGCTAGAGGGAAAACACTGTCACAAAGATAGACTATGCACTTCACTTTATTTCTAAAATAAATAATTTGTAATCTATCTTAATTCTTAATTATAAACATATTAGATCTACATTTCATTTCTGATATGAGATTAGAGGGTTATTATATATTTCACAAACTCACTAGCACAACGCTAGAGAGAAAACATTGTCATAAAGATAGACTATGCACTTCACTTTATTTCTAAAATAAATAATTTGTAATCTATCTTAATTCTTAATTATAAACATATTAGATCTACATTACGTTTCTGATATGAGATTAGAGGGTTATTATATATTTCACAAACTCCTCGAATTTTATATACATAGTAAATGCCATATACATATATATTGAATATAGGTATGGCATAAATTCTTTCCATTATATACCCTACCCATTGTCATTCCTGTAAACACTCGCACAAATTACTTTTATCAATTACTATTATATTGAATAAAATCTGCATCATTTGATTCAAATTTTATTAACCGATGCTGCCTTCCTCTCATTTACAAGATACTTTTTATGTGAAATTAAAAATTTTGACGGGAAGACAGATTGACATAGTAAAGAGGAAATAGTAGAGGAAGGTGGGGAAGGCATACAAGAGAGGAAGAGGCAGAAAGGAAAAAATAAATAGAGGGCTACATGGTGACTAATGCGAAGGGATTATCTGAACACTAAATTAAATATCTCCAATAATTAAAGAGCGACCACCCATCATGTCTATTGTTCCACCTTTGCTTTCAATTGAATGTGTTAGATATGTATATTAATCTTTCACTTTTCCATATTTAACTAGGTGATTTAAAAAAAACAAAATGTATATTGATGGATTGGTATCCATGCGGGTCGCTATATCTTGTTCTCCGGGCCTCTATACCTTACGTTGCGGGTCTCTGCAAGGCAAACAAAATGGTCAGAATACGACGGGATTGGGGATCCCGTTCATACTCCAATGCTAAAGTTAGTAAATAAGACCAAGAGAATAGAAAATAGAAGGGTTTAGGGTTTTAGAAGAATGGAATTACCTTCCTATATCCTTATACTATTCATTATATAGTATGTTCAAAGAATCTAGGGTTTTGGGAGCACTTCCCTGGATTGTACACGTGTCCCACTAGTCCTCTATTCCCTTAGTCTTCTAGAAAGATGACATTTTCTGTTATATGATGTTGGGCCTGATTCTAACCCAATATCTACTACTCTATCAGTACTCCCCCCCCTCAAGTATGGGAAGTTATTTATGACTTCATTGTGGTTTTATAAGCATCAATTTTTCTTTTATGGACATCCGCCTTTAGGGGAAGCGGCTTTCTTGTATGTTGTTTATTGGCTCAATGTTTTTAAACTGGCCTTTAAATCAAATTTTTGTCATTTTTGGGTGTTTTGTGTTTTATTGACCCATCCTTATGTGTAACTGGTGACTGTATGTAGATCTTTTTCGATCCACTTAGGATGATATTGTTGTTTCTTGAGTATTTTGCGAGGAAATTTTGAATTTCAAAAATATTTTTGTGTTTTTAGTCTTTTCGAATTTCTGGCGCCCTTCCAGTCTGTCAATTACTTTCCCATTTATGATGAGACGTGTCTCCTCTTTTCTCGTGATGATAACTGCTATTAATTAATATATTACCATTTTTAGTAGGCTTTTTGTGTGCCAGCGACCTTTTATTTATCCATTTTTTCTCAACCGTAGATCTCGATTTGATCGTATGGCCAAACTTTTACCCTGAGCTTTTTTCTTTCTCTTATAAATTGTGCTTTTTTACTTTTTCTTTATTTTTTACTTGATTTTTCTCTCCTTCTTCCTATGCATTCCTTTAAATTGCTTCCTGTTCAAGATTTTCCTTTATTGGGTTTTTGCTGCTTTACTTCTCAGAGTACTTCCAACAGAAAATAGGTTCTTTTCTAATGGCTCTTACTGATTTACCTGATGAGACTACAAAAAAATATTACTGGTTTGGATGCATGATGGCTACTCTGGCCAAAGAAAATTCTATTTTTACTGATTTAAATCTCTATCATGATTTTATTCATCAATATCCCCTGCCTACTGGTTATTCATATCGTCATCCTGATGATAAATGCCATGCCACTGATCATATAGGTAGTAATAGGGTAATTGTCTAGGCTAGTCAACTACAAGCTAGCCTGAGATTTCCTTTAGAACCTCTGTTGGTTAAAATTTTGAAATATAAAAATATTCCTCTGTCTCAATTTCACCCTAATTCGATTCATAGTTTTCTAGGGTTTTTATATGTTCATAAACGGTCTGATGTTGAGCCGACTGTAGATAGATTTTGCAATACTTTAAACTGACTTGTAGTAAAAAAGAGATGTTTGTTTCTTCTTCCTGGCGCGGTTCTACCTATCATTTTTGGGATGGTATTCCTTCCAAGGTTTACGATGTAAAAAATAAGTTTTTGATTGTAGAGCATGTAGTTGCTTTTCAATCACTCCCTCGTGATTGGGTTGTAGTTGTCATGTTTGGCCGTCAAAAACTTAAAAAGAAAGAGCGGCTTGCTTTACAATCTTTTGCTACACTTCATTTTCAAAATGGAGTTTCCTTAGATGATCGCGTCTCTAGTTATCTTTCTGGAAAGTCTTCTTTGAGGAAAAATCTACTAAAGGAGTCGGTAAGGCCCCTGTTGCTATTCGGCTTGTTACTGATGATGACCCTGAGTTGGCTAGTCTACTAGCCGATGTAATTGATGACCAAAATATTCTTCCCTTTCACCATTACCTCCTAGGCCTCAGGGTCCTTTCCAGTCGATCAGGATATTAGATCATCCTAGTAGTCCTATCTCCTCATCCAACTCGTCTGATGTTGACCTAAATCTAGTAGTAGAGATGGCTACTGAAGCCGGCATTGAATATGGTATTTTATTGACTTTTCTTTCGTTTTTACTTCTTTTAATTGATTATTGTTTTCTTTGCTAATTGTAGAGATACATTTTGATGGAATGTCTTTAGATTCGGTTGCTCCTCCAAAGCCGCGTAAGAGGCCTAGGATTTCTTTTGGAGCCTCTAGTGCTGCAACTGCTAATGTATTCATTTCTGTTACTAGCAGTGCTATAGCAGCTGGCGCCATTGCTATTACCCATGTTACTTCTACCAGCGCAAGTAGTAACGGGTTAGTATCTGCTGCTGTTGGTGCTTTTACTTCTACCACCTCTTTGGCTGTACTTACTCCTGTCAGCACCTTGACCTGCTCATTACCAGTCTCCTTGCCAGAGGCAGCTCGTGCACACTCATCAGGTGCCTTTGTTAGCACTAAGAGAGGGGGTTCCTCTATTGCTGCTCCTCAATTTGATGGTTCTGCACTATGCGGTGATGTCGTTAAGTGTCCTTATGTCTTGAGGAAGGTGTTTTATGAAGAATCTGGAGCACCTATTCTTCCTGATGATTGGCTTCATGCCAATCGTAAACAAATTTCTATGGAAAATGAAGGTGCTGCGAGGCGGTTCTCTGAGTTGGCCTGCCTTCCAAAGGATATGGCCAAAGTACGCTCAATTCCTGAGATGAAACTGTTAGGAGAGATCCGTAAACTCTATTTTTTTGTAAGTATAGTATTTTGACCAATAGCTTTTTCATAATTTTTATGCGTTTATTAGTTACTTATTTTTATTGATGCACACTTCAGGCTCTTCAACATCTTAAGGCTCTTGGCGTGGCCTACGTCAATGCTTTCAAATCTAGCAGAGTAACCAATTCTGAATTGACAAAGGCGCTTGGGGAAGTGAAGAGCAAGGATCTAGCTCTTGCTGCTGCTGAAGAATCATTGAAGGGTAATGAGTTTGAAAACACTCAACTTGCTGGTGAATTAGAGTAGCATGGTAAAATCCAAGAGGAGATCCGCAAGAAAAATGAAGAGCTGGAGAGGGTCAAGGCTGAATTGGAGCAAGCTAATGCTGACTTGAAATTATCTAACGCCACTCTTCTTTCAGAAAAGGATGGAGTTATTGCAGAGCGGCTTAAGGAACAAGAAACTAAGCTTTTCACCAGTCGCGTTCTTGTTGCCTTTTGTAAAGCTTGTAGGAAGAGAATGGTTGAGGAAGCTCGAAAGGCTTTGAGTGTAAGTCCTGAAGTTCCTGTGGCTGATCGAGTGAGCTTAGCCGACTTTGGCAAGGTTTCATTCATTTCCTCGCGACTTGGGGAGATTGATATCAATGCGCTTTCCAACCACGTTTGGTATAATTATAATAATGCCATTAGGGCAGATGATGATTTTATTGATGATGTTTTTTATGAAGATGATGATGATGATGATAGTCTTCCTCTGTCTCCTCCTGAAAATATGCCACTGGTTCCTCTCCAATCTGCTGAAGATTTACCTCATGCTTCTTCTCAGACTGAAGGGATTTTGCTTTCTGCTTCTCAATAAGGGGAATCTTCTACTGTTCCTACTACCTAGATTGCTATCCACCCTTTAGTCGATGGTGATACTGCCGCGCGCGGAGGTGGCACGCTCAACGACCAAGAAGGAGACCAGGAGCCTGATATTCATATTATAGATAAGTTTACCCTTGTAATTCCTTTTTAATGTCTTTTTGAACAATTATTTCCTTGTTACTGATTTTTTTTAATAAAATTAGTTTTGGTTTTTAACTTTTGTGCCTTAGCTTTATGTTCCCTAATTGAGTTTATCTTTTTGAGCCGTTTGAAGTTAGAACAATGTCTTAACAAGATTTGGTCTTTTTGCTTGGACTGTTTTAAAGCCTCTTACATCTTTTTATTTTAGCTTATTTTGTCCGGGCTGTTAAAAGCCTTTTATAGCACTTTGTTAGGACTTGGCTTTTTTGCATGGGTTGTTTAAAGCCTCTTACAGTGGTTTGATAGGACTTAGCCTCCTCGCCTGGGCTGTATGAAGCCTCTTACACTGGTTTGATAGGACTTAGCCTCTTCGCCTGGGATGTTTAAAGCCTCTTACAGCGGTTTGATAGGACATAACCTCCTCACATGGGCTGTTTAAAGCCTCTTACAGCAATTTGATAAGACTTAGCCTCTTTGCCTGGGCTGTTTAGAGCCTCTTACAGCAGTTTGTTAGGACTTAGCCTTTTCGCCTGGGCTGTTTGAAGCCTCTTACAGTGGTTTGATAGGTGAGGTTGTTGCTTGCATAGACAAAAATGAATATGTGCCAGAAAATGAACTTTAATTGATAGCTACAATTACTGATAATATTTTCTCAACAATTCAACATTCCAAGTCCTAGGTAAGACAGTTCCATCAAGATTTGCTAGTTTGTATGCTCCTTTGCCAAGCATTTCCACTACTTCGAATGGGCCTTCCTAATTTGCACCTAGATTGCCAACTCCTGCTTCACCTTTTCCCACATTAGCTCTTCGTAGGACTAGATCTCCCACTTTAAAGTGTTAGACCCTTACTCTTTTATCATGATACCTGGCGGCTTGTTGTCTGTATGCATCTACTCATATAGCGGCTTGTTCCCTTCTCTCTTATAGTAGATCATTATTAATCTTTGCTAACATCTCATTCTCCTCTTCATTATAATTCAGCACCCACCAAGGTGGTAATGTTATCTCCGTTAGGATCATAGCATCCATCCCATAAGCCAAACGAAATGGGGATTCTCCAGTAGCTTTCCTCGGAGTTATTCTATAGGCCCAAAGAGCACTGCAAAGTTCATTTACCCTTCCGCCTTTCAAATCATCTAGCTGCTTTTTGACCCCTTCTAATAGAGTTCTGTTGGCATTCTCTATTTGGCCATTGGTTTGCGGGTGTGCTACTAATGAGAAATGCAGTTGTATATTCAGGTTGCCACAAAAGCTTTGGAATTTTTCACAATCAAATTGCTTTCCATTATCTATAATCAAGGTATGGGGGATGCCGAACCTGCAGATAATCTCATTCCTAAAGAATTTCTTAATTTTTTCCTCAATAATGGTGGGTACTGGCATGGCCTCTATCCATTTCGTGAAGTGGTCCACTGCTATAATTAAGAACTTTCTTTGGCCTGATGCTTATGGGAAAGGACCAAGGATATCCATTCCCCATACGGCAAAGGGCCAGGGGCTTCCAATTGGTGACTGATAACTAGCTGGCATGTGACTTACTTTAGCATACTTCTGGCACTTGTAACATATTTCCACCAATCCCTACGCATCTTTATACATGGTCGGCCAGTAATACCCTTGAAGGAGTGCTTTTCTGACTAGTGTAGGGGCTGCCTCATGCGACTTGTAAATGCCCTCACGAATCTCCCTCATCAAATGTAAGCCATCACCTGCTGACACACATCGGCACCATGGATGAGATCTAGCTTTTAAGAATAGAACTCTGTGTTGATAATGGTAAAGTGAAGTAATTGCCTGTAGTCTTTGTGGCTCTTTTCTGTCATCTGGAAACTCTCGTATTGTTTTATAGGCGATGATGGGTTTCATTCATTCAGCCACTTCTGCTATCTCTAAGACTTCTTCTATTTCAACACTTGGGCCGGTCAATTCTTCCCTCAATGGGATTTTATGGAAGGCTTCTGCCCTTCGGCCGATGCTTTGGCCAACAGGTCCGCTTCTCCATTCTCATCTCTAGGGATTTGGCATATTTCAACTTTGCCCCCCCCCTCTCTGTGATCTTTTGTAGCAGCTTCTTTACTTTCTCAAGATATTTTATCATTAGCGACTCTTTTGCAGCGAAGTTATCGTTTGCTTGGTTTACTACCAACTAAGAGTCACTATGTACCACCAGGTTTTCTGTCCTTACTTCCTCTGCCAGTGACAGGCCGGCTATCATAGCCTCATATTCTGCCAGATTGTTAGTTGCTTTAAACATAAGCTTAAGGGCATAAATGATTTAAATTTTAACTGGTCCTATTAGAAGCACTCCTGCTCCTGCTCCTTTTTCATTGCTGGCTCTATCCACATATAGCTTCCATTTCTCTGGTATGCCGGCATTTATCTGCTTCTCCTTATCACCCCTCATCTCGGCCATAAAATCCGTTAGGACCTGTGCTTTTAATGCTATTCTTGGTTCATACCGGACATCATCCTCGCCCAGTTGTATTGACCAATTCACCAGCCGTCTAGATGCCTCTGGGCACTCTAAAGCCCTTCTTAGCGGCATATTCATTCTCACCACTATAGTATGAGCATGGAAATAGGCCTTAAGCCTCTTATAGGCCTCAACAACAACCAATGCCAATTTATCTATAACCGGATATTTGAGCTCTGATCCTTTTAATACTCTAATGACATAATAAATCAGCTTTTGTTCCCCCCTTTCTTCTCTGATCAACACACTGGCTATTACTTCTTCAGCGGCAGCTAGGTATAAGTATAGTCGCTTGCTTGGAACAGGTCTGCTTAGTACTAGTGGTGAAGACAAGAATTCTTTGAGCTTTGCAAAAGCTTTCTGACATTCTTCGGTCCAATCAAACTTTTTCACATTTCTGAGGGTTTGGTAAAATGGTAAGGATTTCACTGCTGCACAAGACATAAATCTGCCTAGTGTTGTTATCCAACCATTAATTTTCTGGACTTCTTTTACGTTCTTTGGCGGCTTCATATCAAGTATGGCTTGAACTTTCTCTGGGTTAGCCTTTATCCCCTTCTCAGAGACCATGAACCCCAAGAATTTTCCTGCTTTACTCCCAAAGGCACATTTGTCCGAATTCAGCCTCATCCTCATCTTTCTGAAAAAGCTGAATACTTCTCTAAGGTCTCTCGGATGGTCTTCTTCCTTTTTACTTTTGATGATTAAGTCATCCACATAGACTTCTACTGTTTTCCCAATCTGCTCCTGGATCATGTAATTCATTAGCTGCTGGTAAGTAGCACCTACATTCTTTAGCCCAAATGGCATTACTCTGTGACAGAAGGTTTCCCCATCAGTGACAAAGGTTGTTTTACTTTTATCAGCTTGGCTCATTGGAATCTGGTGATAACCGTTAGCCGCATCCACAATGGAAAAAATCTCGTGACCCACTGTTGAATCAACCAGCTAATCTATACATGGCAGGGGGTAGTTATCCTTAAGACATGCCTTGTTGAGATCCGTGAAGTCCACACACATCCGATGTTTACCATTGGGCTTTTTGACGAGCACTACATTGGAACACCAATCTGTATGTTGTATTGGTTTTATGAACCCAGCTTCTTCCAACTTCACTTCTTCTGCTATTATTCTCTATTTTTCCACACTGAAATTTCTCTTCTTCTGTCTCACCGGTTTAGCCTTTGGGTCAACCGCGAGCTTGTGTGTGATTATGCTCAGGTCTACACCTTTTATCTCCTTTGGATCTGTTGAAAACAAATCCTGATTGTCCATGAGAACATATGTAACTCCCTTGTTAGTTAACTGCTTCATTCTTCCACCAATTTTTACTGTGGCCTTCGTCATCCCAAACTCTTCTGTTGTATCACCTGACTCTATTCTCTTTTCTCCTGTGTGAGGAGTCAAGATTTGTTCAATACTGAGTGATTATTCGTTTCCTCCCTCAGCTACCACATAGAACTTCTGAGATGCTTCTTGATTTCCTTTGGTCACTATTGGCCCATTAGGGGTTGGGATTTTCATTGTCAAGTAATGAATACTTGTAATGGCACCTGTTTCATATAGTAGAGGTCTGCCCAATATAGCATTATAAGCCAAATCCATATCAACAATATTAAAAGGTACCTTTAGTGTTTTGGTAGGGCCTGGATCCTCACCGAACTGCATTTCCATCTCTACTATCCCCAATGGCTGTATTGGTCTACCGCCTAAGCCTACCAATGGCTTTTTTACTGGTTTTAGAGCCGCCAGTTCCCCTTCAATGTGCTAGTAATAGTGCCCTAGGCCTATTGTGTGGACATGGTATTTTGACTTTTTATGAGAATTTATTATTATCATGATTTGCATGTTTATTATATAATAATATCCTTAAATAATATTATTAATTATTCTAAATGTCCCTAATCGGTTATTGTTGTGCGAATAACAATGAAATAAGATTAGTATGAAATTTGA
>CANYLF010012715.1:0-10749 GCA_948193215.1 Bocquillonia castaneifolia
CAATTTTAAAAAGAAAAATAATAATTTATAAAAATAATATAATAAATATACATTTGATTAGATCAATTTAAACTTGTCATTATTGAAAAAAAATATAATTAATAGTTTAATATTATCAAAATTATTTATATAGAATATGAAAGTGTAAAAAAAAATAAGAATTGTTATATAGAGAGAAATACTATAATTATTTATGTTATAATTAAAAATGCTAATACAAAAATATAGAAAAAATATTACAAATTAAATTTATATATTAACTATATATTTTAAATTAAAAATAGGAATGTGGTATTCAATGATGGAAGCAGAAATTTTATTTAGGGGAGTTCAAATTAAAATTTTGATCTTAACTATAGCGGTGTCATTTGATTGGCACTTCGGAATTGCAAAAAAATAGAAATAAAATAAGATATGTGATTTTGATTAAATAAGAAATTGGTTTAGTTCATGTAGAACTTGGTTGGTTTATAAAATTTAAAACCTAAATCAGAATTGAAAGTGGAATGAAAATAATTTATTTTAGATTTATTTATTTTAAGAAAATGATAAATATTTATTTTTTAATTTTTTTGATAAATTAAAGTATTAGAAAATGAGGCTTCTCGCAATTCAAAATCTGAAATGCCAATTATAAAAATTCAAATGATAAATAGAATGTGTTTTTAGACAAATTTAACAATTAAAAGGTTTAAAATATTCCATTTAATTTAACATAGAAAATGTTCGGTTACAATAATTCTACAAGATGATTTAGATACTTACCACATTTCTCGTACTACAATGAGATACATATATACAATCCAAATTTATTGTAAACAATTTAGATGAAAAATTGGATGCATGGAATATCTATAATCAGATTGACATATTTATACATGGAACTAAAAAAATATACGATACATATATAAAAATTTAGGGGTCTAGTGAAAATTTTTGAGGGGCCACTGACTCGATGTAGGTCCGTCCTTGATTTCATTAACAATTTTAACCATATTCACTTTGTGTTTTGTTGAAAGAAAAATAATCTCAAGAATTAACATTAAAGATATGATTAATTAAGTTATAGGATTCTTAATGCTAAACCTTATCTAATATAAATTTTTTGAGTGATAGTATTAACTAATTCAATAAAATAATCCATCATCTCGTAGGAGGTTTAACTCATAAGATAAAACATAAAGATAGTTAATTTATTTAAATACCCTTTGATTTGTAAAAGAAAAATAGTAAAATAATGAAAATTAAGGATATTTTGAGAATTAATTGGTGGAATAAGTAATCCCATGGAAATGAGATTATTAAAGATAGGCGGAGAGAGGTATTAGTTAATCTCATTCTTATGGCATCAACTAATCATTGTGATTATTAAGCCTTATCTTAATACCACGTACCAAATGTGGTGTTATTATTAATTTCCTGAATTAGTTAAGCAATCACTCTAACCAAACGAGCTATTTTAAATATTGTTGATGCGGATGATACAATAACAACGTGATAAAATGTGTCTCATATAAATAAATGATTTTATTTTGCCACTTTATTCTAATGCTCATATTCGTTCTAAATCCATAAGAATAATCGATTAATTACTTGTACCGTCTAAATTCATTTATTATAGTAATATTCATTTTCAAACCAATTAATTTTTTATATACTCATATCCATAAATAACATATTTAAAAACTTTATTTAATACTCATAATCACTCTAAATCCCATTATAATTACCTATTAAGTACTTGTACCATATAAATCCATTTAATATAATTTTTTAAACGTATTTTATTATTTAAATTTAATATTAAATATTAATCTATTAATATTATTTATAAAAATTAAAATTTAAAAAAAACGATAAATTAATAAAATATATTAAAATTTTGGACTTTACATATTGTAAACATCTCATAATAAAATTTATTAATTTTTAATGGGTAATATATAATTAATGAATTTAGATATTTTATATTTTATTTCAAAAAAAGATATTTTATAGATAAATATTAATATTTACGTAAGATCTGATATTAGAGATATTGTATACTTTGAATCCGCATATTGTCCAAATCTGCACATGTAGTAATTTTTAAATCCAATTTGTCCAATCTTATAAAACATTATCTATAATTGGATCAAATCGAGTATCCTAAATTATCATATTGCTATACATATATATATATATATACGCACACCCCTAAACCAATATACTTTAAAATGCCAATATAGATGATAATATAGAAACTTCATACCTTCTTTTTAACACATACTTAAAATTGAATACATATTTTTTTTTGAACTTTTCCTTAAAACAAGCAAACCATAATATGTAAAATTGGGGTAAATTAATTAAAATTAATTAATTTCATGTTTAATTTAATTATTCATGAACTTGATTTCAACAATAGATCACAAAAAACTATAATTTGATTAATTTTTCTTCTTAAATTCTATTTTCTCTAATATTTTCAAAGAAGAAAAATTTTATTTTTATGCAACATTTCTCTTCTTTTTTTCCCCTCCCTTTGCTTCAACCTACTCCAAAACACATGCCTAAAGAACTGTATGGAATAGTTATTTGAAATAAATTTTTTATTTTTTAAATTAATTCTTTGATTTTATTTTTTAAATTACTTTTATAAACATACTTTTTAAAAAATATCTATTTATCTAATATCTCCCTAACAATAAATTTAAAAATTAAGAAACTAAAAAATGGAAAAATATTTTTCCTAGCCAAAATGCTAAAAGGGGGCTTAAGTAAATTTGTGGTTCCACATTAGAAATTGACATACGTTAGAAACGCATGCATACTGCCACTAGAAAGCAGGCAGGTAGCAATGAGAATCTAATGTAGCTTTCAAATCTTGCATAGTAATATTCTGTGGGCAGCTCTCATCCCTTTCACGTTACTCGAAATATCATTTTCCCATTTACATGCAACATTTATTTAATTAAAAGCAACACATCACCAGCCTCCCTCATTGCACATCATTAATTATATTAAGAAAATTTTTACATAGACTGCTTTCTATGCTTTGCACATATACAAATATGTGGATTTCGATTTACATACTCATAAATTACGATCCAAGCGAGAAAATATATATCCAGTATAATATATTAATGTATTTCAAATTGTTGTTTAATGGCTTTTTAGAGAAATTTTAATTAATTCATTCAAATAAATGAGTGCAATTTGATGAAAAATATAAAAAATATAATGAATCGTACATGGTCAATAGAGAAAATTATTTTTATCTCTTTCAAACGAAGCACAAATCGACTCTAATGATCTCGTCTTTAAGACAGGCCAATTAAAAGAAAATTAATAAAAAAAATCGACACTAATGATCTGGTCATTCCATTTCCATCTCCGGTTTATGATATATTATATATAACAAACTAGGGGATCAAAAATTTAAGTAATTAGTGTTAAATATTTTAATTTTGTCAATTATATCCAAAATTTATAATTTGATTTCAAATTTATCATGTATTCCAAAATTGACTGAATTGTTTTTATGTGCAATCATTTTCTATTAATTTAAAAATTTAATTGCGTTATTTTGTTCGTTAATGAGGACTAAAAATAAACAAAATAATTTCTAATATTTTTATAAAAATTAATACATTATCTTTCAAATAATTAAAGTGTAAAAAAATAAAAAAATGTAATACCATCTTTACTTTTATTTATAAGATTCAATTTAATTGTCATATAAATTAAGTCATTTGTGAGTAGATCAAAATTTGAAATGTGAATGAAATTAAAATTGAAATACAGATTTTTGATCACAGTTAATCAAATTAAAAGATTTATCTATAATAAAAAAGAATTGAAAAAATTAAAATTTTTAATTATTAGGCCTGAAAAATGTTATGGTATTAGAACAACAGTTATCCAAAAAAAAAATATCAGATAAACTTGAATCGAATCTAATCAGACTTAAATCTTTGTAATTTATTTAAGCTTAGTTTAAGTTTAAAAAAAAAGTAAAGTTTTGCAATCCTAGACCGGGTTTAGGAGAATTTAAATCTAATTTTGTTTTAAAATAAAATTCAACCACCATCTACAAAATATTATAGGAGTGTAATTGGATCCGGATCTATTTGGATTTGATATTAAAAATTTTAGTGCAATCCGAGTTAAGTCAACCGATCTAAGGAAGGGTTTTACTTTCATCTTAAGAATGCCACTGATAGATGGCCGCTCCCAGTTTGAAATCTCTTCAGTTGCCTATCCTGCTATTGGTGATGTCGGTGCAACTCGTGCTGCTTATACGAATGCTGGTGAGTAAAACAGGTTCCAGTTGAAATGCATCTGGCATACCATTGATCTCAACGGAAGCCGCGGGTCCGGATCACCCTTGTCAACTTCCGTAAGAAACCATTTGACAGTTTTATCAACTTCTACCTTTTGGTACGTTCCTGATCTTCTCGCCCGTTTAACTGTCGACAGCACCGTTAATCAGTGGGCCAACTTTCTAGCAACCATTATGTCAAAAAAAAAACTTGTACTTTCATCTCAAAAAAAAAAAAAAAACTTGTACTTCAAAAAAACTTGGGCTGTATAGTATAACCATTTGGCTGAATATATACTCTCCTAAACTTTATATGACTAACTTATTTCACTCTTCAATTTTATGACTAATCTATTACACAATGTAAAGTTTTAATTTTTAACTATCAAACACCAATTATGTAAAATTATATTAATTTTATATTAATTTCACTTTTTTTATTATGTAGCTAGTATTGCATATAATTTAAATCATTTGCATATAGTTTAAATCATTCTTTTTTTTCACATTAATGTAATTGTCTTAATTTTAATTTTAGTTTGTGATAGATAAATAAATTAAAATTTATTTGTAGTAGGTTAATTGAGCTTACTTTTAGTATAATAAGTAAATATTAAAACTTTGTATGTTTAATAGGTTAATTTTAAAGTTCATAGCTATAGTAGGCTAAACTTGTAAAGTTTAAGGGTAAAATTATATATTCAGCCTAACCATTTTACATGCAAATTATTGAAGATTCCCAAGCTCAATACAATATTAATAAAATTCAACTAATTCGATCGAATTCTATTGGATTCCAATCCTAAATTATGGTTAAAATGGGACAAAATTTTTGTGGGAATTTTTATTGGAAGTAATTTATTTTATTTAAAGCTAAATTGCATTGACATGCATAATTTTAAGTTAATATGCTACAAATTGAAATATATTTAAAATATAAATATTGAGAATTAAAACATGATAAAATTTTATAAATCTACATGTTAATCCATTCTATTTTAATTTATAAATTTATTATTTACATATATTTAAAATTAAAAGATGACAAAATTTTATAAACATACATGTTAATCCATTCTATATTTTAATTTATAAAATTTATTTTCAAAAAATAATTTTTAGTATATTTTAATTATTAATATTTAAAATTTGAAATGATAATAAATATTATGAAATATAAATTTTTATTTTATATATATATTCAATTTTATAAAAGTTAAAGGGGTAATTGTATAATATAAAAAACTATAGGGTAAATAATGGTTCGACTAACAAAATTTTTAACAGAGGGGGATAAAATAGAATTTTTCAAAATGAAGGATGAAAAAATTGATTTTTGAAAATACAGAGGTAAAAAATACAATACACCAAACCTCGGAGGAAGAATAATCACCCCTAATAATATTATTATCCTGTTTTACAACAATAAAAATGGAAAAAAGCATAAAGAATAAAAAAAAATGAAAGAATTAAGAAGCAGCTTATTGATTTACAGAGAGGAACATAGAAGGGAAATGCAGGGCAGGCAGAGGGACAAGACTATAATGTCCGTGTCTCGCAGACTAAAAGGCTTTCGTATAAGGAGATCTTCTACTTCTAATGGACAAGGATGGTGTGGTCTTGTGTTATTTGAGAAAGATGATAGTATCTATCTCACGCTTACGTACTTAGAAATGTCATACATTTTATTTATTTATTTATTTATATTTATGAAGTGGTCCAAAAAATTAGGTATGTAAGAGTAATTGTAGATGCCTTTGGAGATCTCCTTAAACTCCCACAAAATTTGTGGCAGATTGGAATTCAGGGATGCAATTCAATAAGTTCAGCTAGCACAGTCAAAATATACAGCCAGATTTTCCATCTAAAGATAGCTTTATTGAAACCAAAGAAAATAATGCTTTTCTTGTTTGGTAATTATTTGGAAAGATAGAGGAAGAATTCTTACCTAAATCGAATTATTGTGTATCCTCTCTCAACTAATTAATTCTTTTTTTATTTTAAGGAATGCATAATGAAGTTATTTTAACGGATCATTCATCTTAATTATTATATGTGCCTTCACTATTAATACTTCGTAGTGTGAATAGCCTTAGGAAAAACAATAAAAATAATCGATCACTAACTATCATCTTTGTTTGCTCTCTAAACAAAATACTCTCATGTTTCTCAAGCTTTTACCTCTGGTTATCAGATCTGGAATTATCGTTAGTTAACTACCGATAACACCTCCTTCATTCCTTTCTATCCACACACACACACACATATATATATTCCCTTAGTTAATAAGTACTTGTGTATTTTTTTTTTTTAGATCTAATCCTCCAAGGAACACTTTTGCCTATCATCAGTGTGGTGGTTTTCCATAACATAAGTATTGTTCGGTATGAAGGAATTCAAACGGAGTATTTCACAAAATTCATATATTTACATAAATTCTATCATTTGGTATAACCTTTTTTTTTTTTTATGTATTTTTAAAATACCACACAGGATTTACTTAAATGCATGGATTCTTAGATTACCACGTATCAAATGATGCCTTCTGCTTTACAGACTGCGAGAAGAATCAATGACTTTCTGCTGAGAGTATATTTGATATGGCTTATCCATAGGCAATGTTTGGTATGAGGATATTTAAATCAATGGATTTTAGAAACCTAGGTTTTATGCTTATTTAATTCCATTTAAACTTGTTTGGAATGCTAATTAATAACATGGAATTTAATGGCGTTTATGTAATTAGAATGAAAATTATAAAATACCTCACTTGTTAAAATAATGAATTTCATAAAAACTCACTTCATATGTGGGTTTTCATAAGCCATTATTTTGTGGGTATTTTACGATCCATGTATTTTGTGAATACATGGACTTACTCTAATTTTTTTTTTATATCAAATAATAGATTGTATTAAAATCCATGGTTTTTCAATATTCCCTCGGCTACAAGAAAAATATGTTTCTGCGTCGGACATCTGCGATAATTATGCTTCGGTCTAGTTGCAAATTTGCAACAAGGACCTTAAAAAAATTAAATTTGCGACGGCCCGTTGAAATCTGTTGCAAAAGTGGTCGCAATTTTGGCGGGGCTCAGGGACAAACCTCTCCTTTTGGCATGACAATTGAATCCCCAATGGTCCGCTAAAGCTCCGCTTTCCAATCATTTATGGACTTCACAGGCACAAGAATATCACTGTATCAGATGCAGCAACCAGTGGTTGGACTCTGCCATGTAGAAGACGACTCCGGGTCTCAGAGGCAAAACAACTGGCAGAACTACATCAACTCCTAAGCACTGTCATCTTCGAGACAAATGAAGGCATAGACAAGTTGAAATGGATGGAAAACGATGTAGGGTATAAGGCAAGCCTGTTCACAAGGTACTTTCATAATAATCAACCTCAAACAATTCTACCTACCAAGAGCTTTGGAAGGGCATTGCTTCCCTTAGAGCCCTACATTTTGCTTGGATGTCTTGCCTATGAAAGGTCTCTACTCTCTCCTTCCTTACTTTAAGAGGTATAGCAGTGGCTGATAATGATCTATGTTCAACATGCGGCACTAATACAGAGACCATCGATCATATCATTCTTCATTGTGATTGCTCTTGGCAACGTTGGAACTGGTTTCTGAATAAGGTTAATATCTCATATGTCATGCCTAACTCTATAGCTGTGTTTTTTGAATTTTGGATCTCTATTGTGCCATGTTCAGCTTATAAATGCCTTTGGTATTCACTATGGTACTTTTTATTATGGGAAATGTGGAAGCACAGAAACAAGCGTGTTTTTTACGGGAAGTCCACGAACTCAGAGGGAATTATTATTTCTTGTATATCTCAAGCCATTTTTTATTTTAAAAATAGGAACATTAGTTTTCCCTAGTCAGCTGTGGATGTTTTTAGATCCTTTTCAGCGATCTTCGGATCTCATTAGGTTATTTCTTTCTTATTAAGTTGATGTAGCCTTTGAGCGAACCTCTTTAGTAAATCTGCCACTCCTTGTGGCCTTAATAATATCTCTACTTATCAAAAAAAAAATTTTGGTGTGGCTCAGGCGCCAAAATTTATCTATTTGGCAGGTAATATCTACAACGAATATTAGTGAATTTACAACCGTTTTTCATTTTTGTAGCAGTGTTTTTGGGGGTAAACCTGAAAAATTGAAATTGAATTGCGACGAACATTTATGCCTCTACGATGGTTTGTCCATCGCAAACTTACGAGCCTATATAAAAACAATTAGAGTTCAAAAACCCTTTTCTTCTCTTTTTTCCCTTACTCTCCCACCATACGGAAAAACTTCCACCACCGCCTCCAACAATGACCAAAACGAGCAGCCCACCAGCGACGAGCACGACCAAGAAGGAAGGAGAGGCGACTGTTGAAGCCTCAAACGTCTTTCAGTCGTCGTTGCTACTGTCCGCCCCTCCTCTATCGTCACCGCTGCTTCACTCTCCTCCGTCGTCACCGCCATCAACCTGTGAAGGTAAGTTTTCTAATGTTTTTACTTATGCTTTAATTAATTTAATTTCTGTAATTAAAATTAACTTTGGAAAATATGTTATTTGATATAGTTATAGGTTAATTAAATTTAATTGCTAGGTTAAATATATTTTTTAGGTGTATTAAATTTAATTTGGGTTGAATATTTTTAATTTATCGTAAAATTAATTAATTGGATGAATAATAATAATAATAATAATAATATTCTGTTTGAATTTTTAATATAAAACATAATAAAATTCTGTAAATTTAATTTTTAGTTTAAATATATTTTTAGGTGAATTAAGTTTAATTTTAGGTTAAATTCATAAGGTTTAGGTTGAATATATATAAATTATATATAGTTGAAATTAACTAATTGAATGAAATTAATAAAAATAAAAATAATAATATTTTGTATTAATTTTTTTAATATAAAAATAGTAAATTCTGTTTTAGTAATTACTATATTTTTGATATTATATTATGTGTTTTAATTAGGTAAATAATTAGTTAACAAAAATAATATTTAATTACTTGAATGAAATTAAAAAAATGAAAACTTATTTAATATAATTTTTTTGTAATTTTTTTGTTAATTAGATATTTTATGTTAATTAGTATAATATTGGTTGAATAAAATTTAGGTATAGCTAAAAGCAAGTAATATAACATTTAATTAATTGAATAATTAATTAATGTAGTGTTTTAAGTTAAAGATAATGAATTTGGAGAATAAAATTTAAATAATTGGCTTTTTTAGAACTTTATGTTATTATAATAAGTAAGTAAGTATGTATGTATGTATGTATGTATACTATTTAAATTAAATAAGTTGGAATTAATTTATTTTTAAAAATTTTGAATATGTTTTTGATATATATATTCCTTTGACTTTGGATTTGGAGTTACTTATAGTTGGGCTCAAGGTTAAAGTAAGTTTCTTTTTAAATCAATTTTGCAATTAAACTTAGTCTATTATGAAAATTATGGTTTCTTCATAAACTAATGATACTATAAATTTTGTAGGGTGTTCGATATATTGGATTAGTCGTAGAGTTTGGCATTTAATTAAGTAAGTTGTTTAACTCTTTTAATTAATGCTAAACAATATTTAATGTTATTCTTATTAAATGCATGTTTGAGTATGTTGTATGAATTTGATGTAATTTATTAAGTATATTGTGATTGTAATTAGAATTTCATTGGTGAATTCTAATTATTTATGTTTATTAAAATTCATTTTAATTATGTATTGGCATATATGACAATTGTTGAATTAGGTTGATGATTATGTCATGACCGTAAAAAAAAAGAAAATAATTAATATGCATTACCACATCATAAATCATATCATTTACATTATAATTATGTGTGATACATTGTATAATAATACGATGAGGTAGAAGAGTATTGTGTGTAGTAAAGTTTATGGAAGTTAGGTTATAATGAGGACCTAATTATAAGGAAAGTTAAATGAGTGATTTGTAGTATAAGTTTAATTGAAGGATTAATTGGCTAGCAAAAAAAAATTGAGGGTTTATGGGAGAAGTGAGTTAAGTAAAAAAAAAAAAAAGGAAACAAATCAAAAATTTGGGTGGACAACCGAGACAACCCTCCCCACTTACTCTTATTCCTATCTTCTTCCCTTCTCTTTTATTTTCTTTACTTTCTTCATCTTTTCTTTTCCTTTCCTTTCTTCATCTACATCTTCACTCCTTTATCAAAAATTTTACTAAAAAAAAAAAATTTCTTTGAGGCTTAAGATTGAAGAGGGAAACTAAGTGAAGAATAATTGAAGGTTTAGAGATTGATTAAAGTAAATATTTTCTTTGTAGTATTTAAATTAAAATAGGATTCATATAGAAATTTTGGAAAAATCTGATTTTAAGTTATAATCATGTAATTAGAACTTGATTAAGTATGAAACATGCATTAATTTATAGAAATAACATTATTT
>CANYLF010013574.1:0-12627 GCA_948193215.1 Bocquillonia castaneifolia
AGTAAAAACACAATAAATGCCAAAAATACATTCCCGGACTAAGAAATTGAAAAACCGAAAATTACGGTCATTACAGAGGGGTTTCCTTAGAGTTCCAGGTTAATTGATGACTGTGGCACTACACATTTATGCGGTAGGATCTAATATAGGAGTCACCACCTCAACCGGTATCGGGAAAATCTTATTGGTGTGCCTCTCGATTCTTTTAAGAAATGTGGAGCTGCCTTAACATCAGAGATTCTGGGATCGGACTACCGCATTTCTTAAATTGTGATTCTTTACAGTCACTTTTAGAATTATTTCTACCTTCATTTACACTAATAACAACTATAATAACAACCAAATTAACCTATTTTTTTTTACATATAAACAAGCTTTGTGAGTTTCTATCAGTTAACAAACAATGATTCATTTTACAATTAGCAAATTTGAATTAGAGCCACTTAAATGCAATGGTTATAGCAAACATAGCAGCACATCAACACAACCTAGATTTTTAGCTTTTTTTAACCTAAAAGATTACCAAATGAACATTATAAGTCAATTTACATGCAATTTAACATTCTAAAATTACCAGAGAGAGTTACTTGCTTACCTCGTCACGTATTTCCACATGATGCATCATTTTGTTTAATTATGTAATTATGCAATTTATGTATTAGGTAATTTTTTTGTTTAAAAAATCATTAATGATGAGAAATAAAAACGAATGTATTAAAAAATGAGGGTTTGTAAACATTACACTTGTTGTTTATTTTGGAATTTAGGGTAAACATAAATAAAATAAAAGAATATATAAAAAATTATGGTTTGTAAATATTAGACTTGGTTGTTTATTTTGGAATTTAGGGTAAAAAAATGAAAAAGAAGAACACACACACACACAGATATATATATATATATCTATATATCTATATATATATATATATCTATATGTATATGTATATATATATATATATATACATATATATATATATATATATATCTGTGTGTGTGTGTGTTCTTCTTTTTCATTTTTTTACCCTAAATTCCAAAATAAACAACCAAGTCTAATTTACATATATATATATGTATATATGTAAATTGATTTCGTTACTTTTTAATTATTTATTATTTTTAGATTATTTAGGTAATTTTTATTAAAAATTATAATTTTTTGCACAATAATAATTAAAAAAAGGACAAAATAAATGTTAAAAATAGGAAATATAATTTCGGGTTGAAATTAACTAATTTATGAAAAACAAAAAAATGATTTAGGGTTCAAATTAATTAATATGAATATATTTAGTTTTTTGCTATAAAAATTAGTATATAAATGTATAAAAAAAGAAAAAATTATTATAGAAAAAAAATATAATATGAACAAATTTATGGGTTAATGTGTATGTTGAAAAATAATGTTTAATAAAAGTAGGAAAATAAAATCAATAAATAATGTAAATATATTTATGGTATTTGCATGTATATAACTTATTGATGTAAATAAAAGCAATTAAATGCATGTGAAGGTGTATGTTGATGTATAGATAATTGGTTTAATTTTTTTTATTTACTTTAGGTTGTTGATATATATTTTGTTGGACTTTCGACTTCGGAGTTCAAGTTTTATTTCGACTTTGGATTTAGGTAAGTTTCCTTTTTTTATTTTCTAAGTTAGAATAATTATGTTGTTTACTTTATTAATTATTTGTTAAATTTGAATTAGATTATTGAATTTAATTTTTTTTAGTTTCGAGTTCGGAGTCGGTTCGGAGTCATTCCATATTATTTAGCTCTGTGTATCAAATAAGTTTTTTTTTTCTAACCTTCTTGATGTAGAAATATATAATATATATTTAAATAATGTCAGAATAATAAGTTGTATGTTTAGAATTTTGTTTGTTTGTTAAGCAATATGTTGATTTTGCAATATGTTGTGGTAGATGTAGCTTTGTTTAATACATGGTTTGTTAGATTTAGGCAAGTAAAATGCATGTTCTTCTAGATTTAGGTTAGTGAAATGCATGTGATGGTATACCTAGGTTGTGTAATAGTGTTGTTAGATGAGTCTAGGTAAATTTTGGCAGGCCAAAAATTGTGATGTATATAAAAGTGCATTTTTTTTTGCAGGAACGGCCCCAATTTTAGGGGAGATTGATGTATGTATAGGGGAGACTCTGCCGAAATTTTGGTAGAATTCTCGTTAAAATGGAAATAGATTAGAAATTATAATTTTCACATAATGATCATAACTAGATTGCATCGGACTTTCCCTAAATCAATAAGAACGTAATTGAAAATAATAATATTTATTCCGATTGCATCATCCGTGCATCGAAATTTTCATATAATTTTTAGTTATTTTTTCGTTTGCAACCTCCTTGTGGTGATGTTCAAAAAATGCATGATAATATTTAACAATTATAATTTGTTATACTTTGTTCGATTGTATCGAAAACTTAATATATGTACATATATAACTTAATAATAATTTGTAATAATTAATTTAGAACCACTTTGAAGAAATTTAATTGTCTAATATGAATGAAGGATGAAGAAATCAATTAACATATATAAACTATTAAAATATAAATTATATGACCAAATTGTTTAAATCCTCCTTCAAATGATTTGAAAATGCATTACTGTAAACGATTAAAGTTGTCATTTCGATTCATATAGTTAGCCGTAAAATATATTCGTCTAGTGTATTTCGATGAAGTTTGAATACACCAAATTGTCTGAGTGGATAGTTTACGAAAGGATATTAATTAAATGATCATGATTTAAGTTAATTTGCATATATTATATGTCATTTTGGTACCTCTGATGTAATTTGTTCTCTGAGTGCACGTGAAGATATATAAATAATAATGCAATTCGCTAATTTAAGCAGATTTTGCATTATTATTTATATATCTTATATAGTGTACTTGGAGAATCACGCCGGGAGGCTGCCGAAATTTATACATAATTAATATGCAATCGTGATCTGCTTTTGATGAAACTTTTTTTAAATAGATTAGGGCCAGACCTATTGAAGATAACAAAATTGAAGGACGTGTCGAGGTGGACATGTATTAGGTTGCATATGAAACACACGAATGTTAATTATAATCACAATAATAGTAACATAAACTTAAAAATGATTGATGTACATGTTGCCTTGTTAAACTTAATACATTTATTTTCAGTTATGGGAGCGGATTGTAATTGGATGTACGAGGGTCGAATCATAAATGGAATGCTCTTGAATGAATGGAGGGATACGGTTGATGAATTTGTGGAGTTCGCTCTCAGACATCCTGAATGTGTTAATGGTAGCACTACTATTAGGTGTCCTTGCAGCTAAGTTAAATGTCAGAATAAGAAGTATTTGGATGCAGAGACTGTGAAGGTGCATTTGTATAAAAATGGTTTCGTACCGGATTACTATATTTTGGGAATACCATAGCGAGAAGTCGGTCTGGTAGAGCATTCAATTCTAGTATTGGTGTCAGTAAGTGAAACTGATCAAATAGACTCGGATAATATGCATCACACTTCCTACTATAGAATGGTTTGTGATACTACGGATCCTGATTTAAACCCGAAACAAAGGGAAGAGGGATCGAATGCTGAGGCAAGGAATTTCTATGACATGATTCGAGCTGCAGACAAACCTGTATATAAGGGAAATTCTAAGCATACACAACTATATGCAGCGATGAGGATTTTAGAAATAAAGCACAGACATAGGTGTTCACAGCTATGGTTTGATGATATTCTGATTTCATTCAAGAATTGTGGCCACATGATAATCTGATGCCATTGGATTTTTACAACATGAAAAACCTGGTTAAAAGCCTTGGGATTACACGTACAAGTCATTCATTGCCGTGTGAACAACTATATGATATACTGGTGTGATGATAGTGACCTTAACAGTTGTAAAAAATGTGGGCATCCTCAATATAAGCAACGGGTTAGGGGTTCTGGAAAGAGATTGGTTATACGAAAGTTGAAGATCCCGTATAAGATGATGCATTATTTTCCAATAACACACAGGCTGTAAAGATTATATTCATCAACTCCAACAACTAATGAAATGAGGTGGAATTCAAAGCATCAGATGGAGGACAGGAAGATGTGTCACTCATCTGATACCCCTGCTTGGAAAGATTTTAATGGGCGGTGATAACCTATTGTCATTCTTATTTATTCGTATATTTTAAGTCCAATTCCTTCTCCAATTAAGTTTATTTAACACTTAGTTGTTTATATTTTATTGTTTTTCAGTGTTAGGATCATATGGAGTTGAATTGGAGTGAATTCGGAGTCGAAACTGTCACTAAAAGTCAGAAATTTCACATGGCCGGCACTTGGCCTGTTCTAGCTGAATATTAGAGAAAACAGATGAGATTTCTAGGGCTGGCAGGTACCTTGCAGGCACCTAGCCAACCGCACCCAGAAAAAGCCCACAAAAGCCTGGCTAGTTACGATGCCTCAGCCGGCCAGCTTGATAGAAACAAGGGAATTCTTGTATTTTTATAGGTTTTTGGCTATTTTTGAGATGTACTATATATATAACTCTATTAGACTTATTTTGGGAGTTATGCCGCATTTGTTTTAAGTTATTTAGGAGAGAAAACTTTTAGAAACACTTCTTTTATCAAGATTAAAGGTGGATTTAAAAGAGATTTGTAAAGATTCAAGCATTGTTTGTTCTTTCCAAGACTAAGTTCTTCTTCCTTTGTATCTATTTTGTTTATTTTAGCTTTGCTATTGATTGTTATGGATTGTTATTGGGTTTTTACAATGATTATGAATTAAATCCCCTACTAGAGTGATGGATGTAATCTAGTAGGGGAGTAATTCGATTACTGATGTTTGAATCTCTATTTTAATGTAGTTTTTCATGTTCTATTCATTTAATTCAATTTTCAAGTGCTTCATTAACATATTTCTTGATTGGTCACCTAGATTTATGTTTGTTAGGGTTTATGTTTGAATCGATGAATTATTATAACCCGAAATTGAAAATTGAGCTTGTTTAGATGTTAATACGGACACGACAATTAACCTAAACTTGATTTAAAGATTTGCTTCATGGATTTGATTGTTTAATCAGTGTGCATCGATAGATTAGCATAGTTGATTGGATCAAATACGTTTTTCTACCTCGATGGAGGATTAAAACACTTTTGGAAAAATCTTGCTTAAGTGAATTTACATTATTAATTGAATTGCTCCCTCTAGATGAAATCCTGAACTCTAGTGCTTGTTTTATTGATTGTTTCTTAATCTTAATTGTTTTTGTTATTGCGTTTAATTACTTGTTTACGATTTCTTTGTTTGATTTAGTTTTAAAACAATTTCAAAATCAGTCAAAGGTTTTCATTGTACTTTCTTGTCAATTGTGCCCATAATCGAAAGATTACCACATTTGTCCTTGTGGATTCGACCTTGTACTCTGAGTATTACTACAACTATTGCGTACACTTGCGGGAGTTATCAAGTTTTTGGCACTGTTGCCGGGGACAACAGAGTGTTATTTTTCGATTACGTGTTGTATATTTATTCTTTTACTTTTAGTTACTGAATTTGGGATTTATGTTGGTTTTTCAGGTAGTGCATGGTAACTCGAAATCAATCAAAGAAATTTGATTCATTTGAGTTACAACCTTTGAATCCTGAGATCAAACGCACGTGCCGAGCTAATCGTTCAGCAATTCGTTGAAGGAAGTTAGCTAGCGAAACCGACGAAGAAGTCAAATTGTGCAAGATGAGTCAACCAAGGAATCCAGGTGATCCATAATTTGGGTTACCACTAAACGCCCTTGATGGACACATTGAAGACATCAATGATGACGATGAGGACTTTATCAACAACAATAGTGGAAATAATGGTGCTAATGGTAACAATGGAGGAAATAATGGTGCTAATAAAGTTGCTAATCCACCCATCGGAGTAGTTATTGATCCACTACGTCCCATTATTAATGTTCAACGTCCTCCACAACAAGATGGGTAGCAACATGGGTTTGTTCCACCACAAGGAATTCCACAAGTTCCACCACAAGGGAATGGCGATAATAGGGCCTATCTTCGTGATATTCAATGCCCTGTTATTAGTGCATCCCCTTCATGCATTGTTTTGAGTGCTACTGCAAGGAATTATGACTTAAAGACTCTTCAATTCAACATGATTCCACACTTCCATGGTCTACCATTCGAGGATGCATTAGCTTTTATGAGGGAATTCTGCAGCATCATTGCAACTTTTCCTTTGAATGGTGTTCCAAAACTTGAGCTGCGGATGAGATGCATTCCTCTAGCATTGAAGGATAGAGACAAAACTTGGTTCATGAACTAGCCTGAAGGTTCTATGACGACTTGGGATGATGTCTACAAGAAGTTCATCACCAAATACTACTCACAAGGCAAGACTACTAAGCTGTGAACCAAGATCAACAGTTTTTGGCAAAAAATGATGGTGAACTTTTCCATGAAGCTTGGGATAGATTTCAAGACTATCTTACCCAATGTCCACATCACCAATACCCCATTAATTTATTGGTGATGTTCTTTTATGAGGGGTTATGTGATAATGGGCAGAATTTGGTGGACACTCATGTCGGTATTGGTATAGGTGAGAAGACTTCTGAGGAGATGTGGGATATCTTTGAAATGCTTGCTACTAACTCACAAATGAAAGCTGGCAGAAATAGAAGGAATTGTTCTAGTGATCCATGATCTTCTGAGGTGCTCAATCATGTGGCTGATCTTACTAAGCATGTGAAAATGTTGTTGGCTAGGGAGCCAACTCACTCTAATCCTCCTACCAATGAAGCTTGCTATCTTTATGGTCAATATGGGCATCCATTCATAAATTGCACTTCTAATGGAAATCAAAATGTGGAGGTGGCAAACTATGTAGGTGGATATGACAATCATCAACCCCAAGATGATCCATTTTCCACCACTTATAACCTTGGTTGGCGCAATCACGCTAACTTTGCATGGAGGGACCACAATCAGCCTAGTCAACCTGGTCTTGTAACTCTACCTGGGTTTCCACAAAAATTGCAATCGCAGCAACAACCACCTTAACAACAAGCCAAGCCATCTTTTGAAGAATTGGTGTTGAAATACATGGCAAATCAAGATGTCATTGTAAAGCAACAAGAGGCCGCTATGAAGCAACATGAGGCCATTGTGAATCAACAAAGTTCCACCTTTCAAAATCTTGAGCGGCAAATAGGGCAACTAGCAAGATAATTGCAAGAAAGACTCGAGGAGCTTTGCCTCGCAACATGGTGGTTAATCCAAGGGAGACGACAATGACAATTTCATTATGGAATGGGAAGGCACTTGATGAGCCAAATTTTAAGAAAGGAATAGAAGTATAAAGACAAGAGAATGAAGCAATAAAGCAAGAAGTAGAACAAGAACCCCTCAAAGTTATTATCAAATATGTCTCTCCCATTCCTTTTCAACAAAGACTTGTAGGGAAGGGTGATGCTAACAACTTCAACCAATTCTTGGAGACATGAAAGAAGATTCCAAAGAGCGTCCACATTCTTAATATGACTGAACAAGTGCCCCAATACCTCAAGTTTCTTCGAGTGGTCACCATGCATAAAAAGAGATTGAAGGAGCATACAAGAGTTCATTTAACAGAGGAGTGTAATGCAATTCTCCAACACCAATTACCCTCAAAGTTAAAGGACCCAAGGAGTTTTACTATACCTTGCTCTATTGGTTCCCATTTTATTGACAAATGTTTGTGTGATTTAGGATCAAGTGTTAATCTTATGCCTTTGTCTCTTTTCAGGAAGATAAGACTTGGTGAGCTTAAACTAACCACGACTTCTTTACAACTAGTGAATGGATCGATTACACATCCAATGGGAATTGTAGAGGACATTTTGGTTAAGGAGGAAAAGTTTTATTTGCCAGCCGATTTTCTTGTGTTTGATTTGGAAGAGGATATGAATATTCCTATCATATTGGGATGCCCATTTTTAGCAACAAGTAGAGCTATGATCGATATGAATATGGGAAAGATCACCGTTCGAGTAGGGGGTGACAATTTGGAGTTTCATGTGCTCACTAATGTTGAACATCTCCAACTTGAAAGTAAGGATGCGAGCTACGAGATGGACACCAGTCAAGTTTTAAAGCCAACACCCATATGCTAAAAACTACTACTATGGATATGAATAACCTTGATGATAAGTTGGTAGTGGATGTCAAGGGTGATGGTGGTGAGGTTCTAAAGGATGCTACATGCTTAATGCTTGATACCGGTCAATCTTTAACTAGCAAGAAGATGAATAAGAAGGTAGCCAAAGCTCTTGCTAAGCTTAGTAAGAGTTTTAAATAGTGCATTAAAGGGAGGAATGAGGAATCAAATCTTTTAGATCGTACCCAGCAAACTTTTCGGTCTTCTTCCAAGAAATATGTTATGAATGTGATCAAGAACATTGGAGGATCTTCATGCCTCAACTTTGAGCCTCCATGAGTGCATTACAATGTCTAGCTCTAGACGTTAAATAAAGCCCTTGTGGGGAGGACAACCCACATTTTTACTTTAGTTTTATTTATTTATTTGATATTTATTTATGAACTTCATTTTTATTTGGATTTTTTTCATTTTTGGGATAGTCTTTTAGTATGTTTTCTTGTGTTTTCTTTTCAGGTTTTTATTTTTATCTACTCACCGACTCTTGGATCGATGTTTGATGTGGCCATTTTTTAGGAAGTTTCCTTGCCCCCTTTGCTTTTAACTTTTGCTATTCAAATATTGAGGACAATGTTTCATTCAAGTGTGGGGGAGGAAATTAATGTAATGTGATGCTTATTAAGTAATTATTTGTGGCTAATTTTGAATTTTATTATGCTCTATGTGCATAAATTGTGTTGTTTTTCATGTTTGGCTTTGAGCATATTTAGTTGATACTTATTTTCATTAAGTTAATTGTTTAAATTTGTTTCAATTGGAGCTTAATTATGATGATAATTGTATTACTTAGCTAGTGGACAATTACTTGGTTAAAGTTAGTATTAAACTCAAGTTTTCTATTTCCAAAGTTTGAGTGTGATTAATTGTTTGTGAGTTTCAATTATATGCTGGATTCTCAACATTGTACTTTACCCATGTGAGCTTTTGAGCTTCATTGACCATATATGCATGCTCTTATTTTTGTGGTTGAGTGAATCTTGCATGGTGAGAATTCATTAGAACTTGCCTTGGTATGCATTTGAAATTCACATGATTTTATTGAAAATATGAAAGTGATAAGGGCAATTAGGTTTAACTTCTGACCAAATGAACTACCTTATTACCATTAGTAAGCCAAGTTGAGCCTTAATTCCTTTTTCTTGTTATTTTGCCACAATTTTGAGCTTAATTGATCCCTTCTTTTATCTTTCCTTTTTCTAACCTGTAAGTACATGTATTATAACTCTTGTTTTTAATTGATTTGTGAAGATATATAGTTTTGATTTGGGTATTCCTTAAAAGTATTTGCCAAGGTATTGAATGTGTATTGCTCAATGAAGTGAATTGAAAAAAAAATTTGAATGATAATTAAAAAGAAAGAAAAAAAAATTTCAAAAGAAAGTGTAGTGGAATTGAGCAAAGTAAAGTTTGACAATGAAGAATTTGAAGTATATTCTTGGAAGTACTCATGTTTTGCATGTTTGAATTTCTTCACACTTTATGTTTTAGAGTTGAATGTACTTTTAATTAACCGAATTCCTTTTCTTTTCTTAAATCCTACTTTGTCCCAAGCCTCATTACAACCAAGTTAAGACCCTTTGATTTGTATTTTCAATGATTTTAGTGGAGGACTCTTGATTAAGAGGCAAGCTTATGCTTGAATTTCTTCCTTGCTTTGAATGTTGAGTGAACACTTTTACCCCTAAACACTTTGGAGTTGATGTGAGATTTTGTAATAGTGTTAGGATGATTGTGTTGATTGGATTTGCATTTCAATTGGTTATGGTTGGATTTTGATTTGGTAAGCTTGAGTTTAACATTGCCTTTGATTTTAAGTGATTTGACATTGGTTAAGTAGGGCAATTGTTATTATGATTAAAGCTTTTGATAGGGATAGGCTTGAATTTGATTTAATGACTTTAAGTGTTGATTGAATTTGCTTGAGGACAAGTAAAAGCTCAAGTGTGGGGGAATTTGATAACATGTTGTTATTCTTGTTTATTCGTGTGTTTTAAGTCCAATTCCTTTGCCAATTGAGTAGATTTCACACTTATTTGTTCACATTTTATTATTTTTCAGTGTTAGGATCATATGGAGTAGAATTGGAGCAAATTCAGAATTGAAACGGTCATGAAAAGGCAAAAATTTCACACGGCCAGCACCTGGCAAGCACCTAGCCAGCTACGATTCCCCAGCCGGCCAGCTTGACAGAAACACAGAAATTCTTGTATTTTTTAGGGTTTTTGGGTATTTTTGAGATGTACTATATGTATAACTCTATTAGACTTATTTTGGAAGTTATGTCGCATTTGTTTTAAGTTATTTAGGAGAGAAAACTCTTAGAAACACTTCTTTTCTCAAGATCAAAGGTGGATTTCCAAGAGATTTGTGAAGATTCAAGCTTTGTTTGTTCTTTCCAAGACCAAGTTCTTCTTCCTTTGTATCCATTATGTTTATTTTTGCTTTGCTATTGATTTTTATGGATTTTTATAATGATTATGAACTAAATCCCCTACTAGAGTGATGGATGCAATCTAGTAGGGGAGTAATTGGATTAATTATGTTTGAATCTCTATTTTAATATAGTTTTTCATGTTTCATTCATTTAATTCAATTTTCAAGTGCTTCATTAACATATTTATTGATTGGCCACCTAGATTTATGCTTATTAGGGTTTATGATTGAATCGATGGATTGTTATAACCCGGAATTGAAAATTGAGCTTGTTTAGATGTTAATACGGACATGGCAATTAACCTAAACTTGATTTAAAGATTTGCTTCATGGATTTCATTGTTTAATCAGTGTGCATCAATAGATTAGCATAGTTGATTGGATCAAATACTTTTTTCTACCTCAACGGAGGATTAAAACACTTTTGGAAAATCTTGCTTAAGTGCATTTACATTGTTAATTGAATTGCTCCCTCTAGATGAAATTATGAACTCCAGTGCTTATTTTATTGATTGTTTCTTAACCTTAATTATTTTTTGTTATTGTGTTTAATTGCTTGTTTTTGATTTCTATGTTTGATTTAGTTTTAAAACGATTTCAAAATCAATCAAAGGTTTTTGTTTTACTTTCTTGTCAATTATGCCCATAATCGAAAGATTACTACGTTTGTCCTTGTAGATTCGACCTCGTACTCTAAGTAGTACTACAACTATTCCGTACACTTGTGAGAGTTGTTAGGCGGTAGCCTGATTTTGCATCTGAAGTTTGAACTGTTAGGCTGGATTTGTTTGCTAATGGTTTTCAGCTGTTTGGTTAATCTAGACAGTAATATTCCTTGTGGCTTGTGGTGGTAACGACTTATAACTTGCCTCCAGACTTGTGTATGAAAGAGGAATTTATCTTTTTAACGGTGTTAGTTCCAGGGCCAATCAATCCAAAGGGGAAGATAGATTTTTTTTTTTGCAGCCATTGATAGCAGAGTAGAAAAGTCTGTGGGATGTTGGGGTTTAAACATATGGCATATATAAACTGCATAATTTTCAGATGCATGCTACCCTCATGTGGACCAGAAATGACCTTCCAGAGTATTATATGATGTCTGGGTGGAGTACTGTTGGTAAGTTGGCATGTTCGCATTATATGGAAGACTCTGATGCTTTTACATTAAGTAAGATCGGAAAACAATTGTGGTTCGACAACCATCAGAAGTTTTTGCCCATTAATAGTTCGTATCAACATAACACCATATACTTCTTTAAGAATAAAAAGGTCACAAAGCAATTCCCGGGGGTTAGATCAGGGGATGAAATTCTATAGGACTTGAATAATAGAGGTTGAGGAAGGTGATAGATGTTGATGTCGAGGTTGTTAATGAACCTATATCTAAGACATGTGGGTGGAATAAAAAAATTATTTTCTAGGATTTGCCTTACTGGCATAAACACTTGCTCAGGCACAATCTTGATGTTATGCATATCGAGAAGAACATGTTTGACAGTATTTTCAATACTATGTTGAACATTCAAGGCAAAACTAAGGGCATGCTCAATTCAAGAGATGAATTGAATCAATATTGCCGTCGTAATCAATTTGCACGAATTCTGATGACCAGCAAATACCCTGATGTACCATATGTTCTAAATAAAGGACATAAAAAAGATTTGTTGGATTGGGTTAAAAAACTGAGATTTCTAGATGGGTATGCTTTTTAATCTAGGGAGATGTGCGGATGCAAATAGGCTTAAGATGTTTGGCATGAAAAGTCATGATTGTCACATATTTATGCAAAGGTTGTTACTAATTGCTCTTCATGAATTCCTGTCAAATAAAATCTAGGAGGCAATATGTAACGACCCGAATCGAACACCATTTAATACACATTAATATGTATAATCATAGTAATTAATCATAAATTAAACTCCCATTAAAAATTACCTTCGAAAATAAATTTTCCTCTTAAAAATAGGGTGCAACGATCGTTTTAA